>DWLR01000347.1:0-27551 GCA_018246295.1 Papilio alexanor hazarajatica
AGAAATGTTGTCTCATGCGCTCCAACTGCTGGTATCGATTGATGGAGATCTTGGTTGTTGTTGGAGATGGAACAGATTACAAAGGACGCCCGATGAGGAAGTGCCCTGGTGTTAGGAGTGAAATCGGAAGGATCCGCTAACAAAGGTGTTAACGGCCGAGAGTTTAAGATTGCCTCGATTTGCGTAAGAAGAGTAGTTAGGTCTTCGAATGTTAAGCTTGTATTTCCTGCTACGCGTTTCAAATGAAATTTCGCCGCCTTTACGCCAGCCTCCCAGATGCCACCAAAATGGGGTGCATACGCGGGACTAAATTTAAAGTCTCTAAATTAAAGGGACAAAATCAGTGACAGACTCTTTAGCTGCTTTAAACATTCTGCCTCACTCGTTATTCGCCCCTACAAAATTTTTACCATTATCGCAATGTATTGTACGTGGTTTACCGCGTCTAGATATAAATCAGCGTAAACATAAAATGAATGCGTTAGTACTCAGCTCACTCACAACTTCTAAATGCAGTGCTTTCGTGGCAAAACAAATAAAAATACATAGAAAACATTTACTTGTTTTTTCTCCACGACCCTTGCGACTGGAAATTAGAAAGGGACCAGCGAAATCAGTGCCACAAGTCTCAAACAGAGGAGCTGGATTGACTCGAGAGATAGGTAAGTTACTCATTATTGGTTGTAATTTTTTTCCTTTTAGTTTTGTACACTGTACGCAATTATGTATAGTTTGTGTAGCTAGAATTCTGCCCCCAATGGGCCAAAAATCTTCACGAATTAAAGACAATAATTTCGTGGGTCCACAGTGTAAAAGAGGCACGTGTTTTTGTTTAAATAAAAGTTTTGTAAATGGATGCTTGGAATCAATAATAATTGGATGTTTTTTACTATAGTGAACAAGTGCCTTTTGAAGGCGACCTTCGACACGTAAGATCTTGTCGTTATCTAGAAATGGATTTAACGATAAAAGTACTTACTTACGATTCAAATATCCTATTTTATCTAATGAATAAATTTCTTGTTTAAAAGATTCCTTTTGTGAAATTTTAGCTAAAGTAGAAAATGACTTGATTAGTTCCTGAATTGTTAATTTACCTTTTAATTTATTTGTTTTGACTTAAAATTTTCTATAAACCGCAGAACGTCCGCTAAAATTCTCTGCATTTTATAAAAGTACGAACAAGTAAGAAACAGGTTGAAATTAGGATTCTCATCGCTCTGTACATTTAAACTAACCTTTATTTCAGGTAGAGTCGTAGGAACTACATTGTACACTGGACATTCTTCCTCTGGCCGTGTTAAAAAAGGAGCACCTTGCCACCACAATTTGTTCTGTTTTAAGTGCTGCGGCTTTACTCCTCCCTCCAGACGCGAGGTCAGCTGGATTGTCTTTCGTAGGTACATGTTGCCACACGTGGTTTGAAGTATGCTCACGAATTTCTTCAATTCGGTTGCATACAAACGTTTTTAAAGTTTTGGGCTCCGAATTGATCCAACCTAAAACTATCATGGATTCAGTCCATAGAACGCAACGAGAAATATAGATTTTTTAAAGACGTAATGACTTCACAACTTTAGTAATCAGTCGCGCACCTAATAAAGTGCCCATTAACTATAGCCGGGGTATCGTCATTTCTGGCTTCAAAAACCTTTATTTTAGCACAAAAAAGATGGACTGTAACTTTTCCTACCTTATTAGTAGATTTAAGATACAAACACGCAGCGTAAGCCATTTGCGAGGCATCCGTAAAGCAATGTAGTTCAACGTTGCTTGGAGCTTCACAAACAACGTGTCTAGGGACCTCAAAATCGGATAACGAGCGCACATTTCTTAAAAATTCCTGCCAATCAGTTACGATTTTATCCGGAATAGGATCGTCCCAGCCATTCTTAAGCAACCATAATCTTTGCAGTAATATTTTGGGAATTATAGTAGTGGCTGACAACAAACCAAGAGGATCAAATAATTTTGATGATGTCGAAAGAATATTCCTTTTGGTAACCTTTGGATTAGCTTCAAGTGTAACAGAAAATCGCAGAGTAACAGTCTGAGGCGACCATTTTAACCCTAAAACCGTAGATTCCTTACAGAAGTCCTGACTTTGATCTGTTATAGGAATATTATCAAAAATATCAGGTACATTCGTACGGAATTTTCGCAACGGCAAACAAGCTTCTGATAATTTACAAATTACTTCTTTTAAATTATACTGTAATTCTTTCTTACAATTAGATCCTGTATTTAAATCGTCCACGTAAAATTCGTGTTGAATAATATTTGCAACATCTGGTTTATCGTTACATTCTTCAGACAACTGAAATAAACATCGCGTACTTAAAAAGGGAGCCGAGGCTGTTAGGCCATAAGTTACCGTGTTCAGTTGTAAAACCTTGAGTGGTTGAGCTTCATTATTTCTCCAAACTATTAACTGTAAATGGCGCTGTAATTCATCAACTTCGATTTTCCGGTACATTTTTTCGATGTCACCGGTCACGACAAACGCATGTTGACGAAAGCGCAGCAGAATTGAAAACAAATCATCCTGCACCACCGGCCCTACGAGCTGAATGTCGTTAAAGGATTTACCATTGCATGATGTGGCAGATAATATCCAAGGTGAAGACGTTTGATGGGGGATAAATGGCCCAACCGTTCGTATTCTTCTATGAAATTTTTATATTGTTCTTTTAAAACTGGAGATTTATTAAGTTTTTTCTCAAAACTAAAAAATCTAAACTTACCCGCATTGTAAGAGTCACCTAAAGCCTTTTCAGGGGACTCACTCAAAGGGATTTTGACTGAGAAACGGCCTTCTTTAGTACGTTTCATATTTTCTAAAAAAAATGACCTTCACAGAACTCTTTGACCTTGTTGAAATATTTTTTATCAGATGATGGTAGTTTTTCAATCTACCAAAATTTAGAAAGCGAGTCCTCAATATGGTGTGAAAAGTAACAAGCTTTATTATGGGATTCAGAACTTAAGCCGATTGGGCCAAATATCAACCAACCCAACTCAGATTCCTGAAGAGTAGGCTTATTTCGCCCGAGTCTTATCTGATGACCATGCACGATCTCCCAGAAAATGTCCGCCCCCAATAACACGTGAATATCGGAGGGACTAAAGAAACTCGGGTCAGCCAGCTCAAAGAATTAACTCGAGATTTTATTTTTAATTTACACTTCTGTGTAGTGGCACTTATATTATTATTAATGCCCAATATATTAATCGGAGCATTCTCAGAGACCGGTAAGTTAAATTTCTTTGGTAGCGTTTCTGATAAAAAAGACGAATGACTGCCACTATCTAGAAGCGCCTTCACGGTACAATTTTTTTTGACATTGAGTCTAAAATTTCTGCAGTACACAATAACACCTGGCCAGGCGTCACAGCAAACAGCGAAACCTTATTATCACCGTCGCTTTGAGAATTATCAAGAGACTTGGGTGACTCATAATTTTTAATTGCATTATTGCTATCTACAGATTTTGTATGCAATAACGTATTATGTTTTATATTACAGAGCTGACAGCCCTTCCTAAAACAACGAGACGGACGATGGCCTGGACGAAGACAGTTCGCGCATAGTTTTATTCTGGCGACTTCACTCGACCGTGTTTCCACACTCATATTTTTAAATTTATCACATTCATGCAAAAAATGATTTTTCCTACAGATAATGCACAATTTACTTGTTAACTTTCTATTTGACATAACAAAAGATTATGTTACCTTGGGTTCTTTATCGTAAAACGTTTTTTCCGATTTCAAATAATGAAATTTATTAAATTGTACAGTTTCTGAAACATCAGCACGATTACGCAGAAATGAATAAAAATCATGAAGACTCGGAGAATCTGACAAAGAATTTCTGTGCTCTTCCCATTTTCGACTTGTGGCGCCATCTAGTTTGATGATCGTAATCGATCGATCGAGCGTAATCGCCATCATAAAAATGATCAATGTATCCCAGGAATCAGTAGGTTCTTTTAATGTATTAAGATCTCGTAAATTCTTAATAAAATAGTCTATCATGTAACGTAGTGATTGATGAGATTCTCTGACAAGAGGTTGAAACGAAAACAATAACTTTAAGTGATTATTTACTAATAGTCTAGTGTTATTGTACCTGTTGCAAAGTAGCTCCTATGCTAATTTATAAGTATCGGCCGAAAATGCAATTGATTTAATAACGACTGTGGCGTTCCCTTCCAAGGAAGAACGTAGATAGTGAAACTTATTTATTTCGGGAATGCAGTCATTTTGATTTACTAATGAGTTAAATTTATCACGATATTCAAGCCATTTTAATGAATTTTCATCGGAATGAGGCAAATCTACAGTAGGCAATTTTATATTAAAAGATTTAGAGGTCCCGGTTGAGGTTTTCGAATTACTTTATGAATTATTTTCATTAATTTTATGCGCATTGACACAGCATTCAATATAATTTTGTGCTTGAGAAATTAATGAACAAAAATTATCTTCAATGACTTCTCTCTCGCCTACCTGTTCCTCCGAATCTGAAGATAACATTTCTATCTATCCCTGAATTTCATCGAAATGGGACATTAATGATTGAAGTCTACTTAGTTTCAACTGAAGCTCATCGACTTGAATTTTGGTAACTACCTTATGATCAATAATCTTAACATTATTAAAATATTTTGTAAAAATTCGTAATTCTCGATAAGAATTGTTTACGCTGTACCTAGCAGTTTTTATGTGCAACATTCAGAAACGCAAGTTTGTAATATTAGTAGCAAATCTCTTAGAATTATTGCAAAGAAGTAGGTAGCTATGACAATTCGTAGGTTAATTATCAAATGAAAAGAATGACAAACTTAACTTAATGTATGAATGTATGGAGTTGTATTTCGAATTTATATTCTCAAGCAAAACAAGCCAATTAAGTTTGTAAAATTACAATTTATAAATTTTAATTTTAAATTTTAACTGTAAATTATAACTTTAAAAGTGGGTATTTAAATAAAAATGACTACTTCCTTGATCGAAATCCAATGCAATCCTCGTATTTCGCAATAACTGTTCATCGTCCTAGTAATTCAAAGCAATCCAATCCAAGAAATAGCTATGTATTTTTTTATTTGCTTGTTGCTTTGTTCTTGACGTCTTCCCACGTTTAGGCTCGAGTGTAGGAAATATTAAAATCTACTTCCTGAACGCTTTCCATGCAGCAGCAGCCAGTAGGTAAAATCAGCCAACAACAGTATCGTCGAGTACGAGTAGTCCAGGATTCCTTCCTTTCCGCTGTTCATCTACGTACCAAGTTTACGCCGTTCGTCGTTGCGGCGCTATAAAAAACTCGTCGAATTCGGATATATATCGCCAATATTACGTCGACAACACGTCGTAACACGTCAGGGTCACCATATGTTATTTAGGAAAATAACTAATAAAGATCGTAATCTTTATATTTAATTTATTTACAATATTAAGTGGACTGCCCTGTACAATTTTCTAGCACACACCCTCTCGTCTGACTGCGATACGAAGAACATATTTCCTCCGCGCGTCTCGCCCCCCGCTATTCCGCTGTCGTCCTATGCGTCATTAACACAAGATCGCGCACTCCTAGTTAAAATGTTATTATTTCCTACTAATGTGAACTGTTCAACAAATGAATAAACTGTTTAGGATTTTTACCGTTACCTAATTTTATATTAGGAAACATATTGTAAAAAATATGACAATAAACTAAACAAATAAACATATAAAAATACTGTAAAAACGATAAAAACTGAGGTTGTCAGTTTAAACTTCATACTCGGTTTTGGCTCGCCGTGTTCTCACTGTAAACCTAATACGCAAGTTTGATTTGTTTTGTTTTTGAAGTGAAACTTCTATAGAATCGTTGTGATTTCAAACTCGATGAAACGAAAAAATAAGTTCATAGAGACACAAACACATAAATGTATATATATAGGATTCAGCCGGCGAGAGAATGGGATAGAACACATTAGACGTTCTCGGTCTCCACTTTGTGCGACTCTTCGTAGCATCCCCACTATCGTCTACTAAACATTGTCCATATGTATGTTCCTGTGTAGTGGGACAGTCAGTATATCTATGTCTATATCTTGCTCCAGGTCCGAGCGTTCTACGTTTTATGTTAGTATGTGTTTAATGCATGTGTTTGCGCCTGCGTATTACAAAGTTTTAGTATAAGTGTGTTGATTGTTGATGATTTTTTTTATGTACTTATAAATATACAGTTTACATGAAACGACTGTTCATTTTTTCAATACTTTTCAATAAGTTTTTTAATTAGGGACTTTTCAGAAGTTTCACTTCTACCGTGTGTGACTTGCACACACACACACTCACTTTTTTTTGTTAACCTAACCTTAACGCGTCGGTTTCGCATAGTCTATGTTAGTGTACTTACTTACTTACTTTTTTACTTTAGTTACTTATTAATCAATTACTTAGGTATTCCTCTATCACATCGTAAGATATATACATCTTTAGTTTATAATCTCTCTTTTTTAGAAATTAACATTTTGACGTACCTTTATAAGATAGTATTTTGAAATATAATAATGATGTTTCATTCGCATGTTTGTTGTGCTATTACACGTGTAGTGGTTTACACAGAAGATGGAGAAAGGGAAGGAAAAAACTAAGAAAAAGAAACACTCACTCCAAAATCAGTCCGTTATATTTCCTTTCTTCACCTTTTCCCCTTTTAATTTTTATAATACTGTACTGCAAAAAATCCTTTTCGCGTAGGCATTGAGTTTTCTGATCGAGGTATCTAAAATTTATCATAATACAAATTTGAGTTTAGAGGTTAGATACCTTATTAAAATAGCCAACATAAAGTAACAAATGTCAGCATGAAATAAACCTAAAATTAAGCAAAGGTAAATTTTAACTTATTCAATCTTTACATTGCCGATTATTATCAGTCTTATTTTATCAGTACTTAAATATGAAGGTATATTAAAACGTACTTTCGAACTATCAGTGGAACTCAGCGGCTTGGTTCATAACATAATTAGGAAAATCATTATGATCCAGTGTCTTAGCAATCAATTTTACATTAAATGTTTTCTTCTTACCTGTAATGAGGCTTCCGGGTCGAACAGTAAAATCGAATCAGGTGCACCAAAATTTCCTTTCAGTTTAACAACAGGCTCGTATGTTTCATATATGTAGGTAGTTTTGTAAATTATAACCTCTGAGCTTGTGAAGTGAACCTGAAATACATTTGAATTTTATATTTTAATTTAATATCTTAGGAGAACCTAAGATTTTTCTGTGTAATATATAGCCGCAATACAATTGCCGGCATATTGCAAAACATATTTGCCATAGGTTTCAAGTTTTATGCAATGCTTGACAGTTTAACGTATGTCCCAACAATATAGCATTTCCATTTTTGTATATTCAAATTATTTTCATGTACCTATTGCATGTACCGCGTAGTAATAGGACCGTCGTTTCACACACACACACACACATGCAGATGCACACATCCACGCATACACACATACGCTCGAAGAGTATTATATTAGCATCCGGTTTCCGAAAGAACACACTCTGCTATTATTCATTTGATCGCAATTTCAAATCAGTACGTATCATTAAACAGACGTTCTAATAACCCAAATTATTTAACTAGAGATTAATCGTTAATTAAATAGGTAATTAATTTTCCGAAGCCGGGCTTAATTTTACTCATGCAAACTCCTTAAAGCACATGCACAAGGGCGCATCCTAAATGTAATCAATATAAGCCGACACGAACTTGTCTAAAGAAGAATTCAATATAATTTTGATAGAATAATTAGAATTTGCTCATAGACACATACTTCCAGAACGATGTTCTGTACAAATTCGATACCAGCGTAATGGCGTTACCCAAAACTTTGGGAAAATGCTTATATTTAAGTTTAAAAAAATTCAAACGGTGTTTATAAATCATTCATCATCTCCCTGCCTTTGTCCAACCTACCGTAGGGTCGGAACAGTGAGTACTAATTTTCCATATGTTCTGGACTCGACTGTAGTCCATACGGTAACTGGTTTTGGCTATAGGTTTTACTATCATGGTTTTTTAATTTATTAAAATAAAAATTCTAAAAAAAAAGTGTTCGAAGTAAAAATAGGATAATCCCCTTGTTTTTAGAGGAAGCATTTACTGAACATTGATGTTTTGATTTTTTTTTAATTAAAACTTACTTTTCTTTACAAACCATGAAATTGTATTATATTTCTAAAGAGTTGTCCTTGATATGGTGCACTTTTTAAAACACTTTCACTTTTCGCTACGTGATGTTTTCGGATTATTTTATATTCCTCCTCTATTTAGGGTACAGGAGGTTACAATGCAATGAACACACACACCCGCGAAAAACATTACCCTCCTATCAGTCGGGCAAATAGTAACAGGTTTTTTTTAATATATATATTAAACATTTCTACATTTATTGTTTTAAGTCATGTACTACTAAAGGATAAAGATTTGCTCGTTTTTAATATACTGTCAATATTAGATCAACAAAACAATATAATTTTAAAAATAAACAAGGCTGCTCGTCTGGCGTGCTGCCGTTAGGCGCACTTGATCAAAACTAACAATCCATATGAAACTATTAAAACAATAACAATTATTAGGGAATGAAAAAATTCACCTCCTGGTAGAAAATTGTATAACTGTCCGATTACGGGAAGCGCGGCCGGGCCCGGAACATCGCTGAATGGCTTTGTAGGTGATGTGGTTACGTTTATATCGGTAACTGTGGTACTAAGCCTTAACATAAAAAGACAATTAAGTTATTGAAATTATTATAAAATTGTGCTATTATATTGTATTGTAAAGATGTTCTATTATATTACTTAAAGTAGTTAACTCAGAAATAGTCACGTAACGAAAATACCACTATGCCATTTGACTACTGTAAGCCGCAGTACGTCGCTGTAACTAGTGATATTAAATAATTAATTATTCAAATTCAATAAAACTATTAAATACAATCACATAAATAATCCTTAGAGAGATCTCTGCAAAATATTTAATTTAAGCTTAAAGCATAATTTTATCAATAAAAAATGTTATGAAAACATTATATTTATAAAAATAAAAATACGTATAAAATTTGTAAAATATCACACAATAAAAAATAAAATTTCATTGATAGAGATTTCAATAAAATATAATATTTAAAAGTAGTTGTTTATTAAAATTTCATAAAAGGCGTCGTATTGAAATAACTTTTTTTCGATTTGTTCAAACCACATCATAAGATTACATACTCACGAAAAAACACAAAAAGCAATGTAACATAAAGGAAGATATACAATACCTAATTGGTATTACTTTTTATAGCGTAGATGCACATTCTCCTTACATCAATAAATAGACGTTGTTGGCGACGAAATATTATATAAGGTCGACAATTCGCGCCTCCGCTGGCGGAACACTTACCTAACCGGTGTTCCCTAAATACGATGAGCGGGCGCACAGTCGTGAGAAACTACCAAGAAATGGTAAAACGCAACGTCTGTTTATGGCTTAATTATAGACGTTGCGCGGGTAGTTTCTCCAACGGACAAAAGAAGGGATTTTAGCTGAAGAACTCGCCGCTCCCCGACAAAGGAAGCCGACGGTCGGCCGGGCTGCTTTTAGAAAGTTTTAGTTACATTTCATTGCAGTGCCTAACGGTATCAGTCGTGAATATTTTCGTACCGTGAGAACTAGTGTTGGTAAATTGATAAATAAATAAGTACTATCACGTGAACATATATCGCCCAAATAATCTTCAATTTTCGGATCAGCGCTGTACTTGGATGACAAGTGACAAGGGATGACCTTGGTGCTTGTGCCACTCCCTTGGTGCTAGATAGACGACGAAGAAAAACCAATTCACCTGATCTTAATCACTCAAACGACATCATTAATTTGTCATTCCTATATGCTAAGGTTTTGTCAGCCCTTACTGCTTGTGCTCTGGGGAGGACCGTCCCTGGTGGCAAAACAGTAAGGGGCGACAACTCCCCCTCCCTACTTTAGTTTCTCTACGTCAGTTTCTATTATGACTAGTTATATTATAAACTGATGTGTTAATAATGTGATGGTGATTTAACCATAGGAAGAATAAAATTAAATGTACCCGTCCGACGGCTGCTAGGTATTTTAAATGTAGAAGTAGCAAAAGAGTTGTTTACCTTATTTGTAAATAGCCTCCCTTGGTGGATTTAATTAATTTGAACATCTTAGCACAAGGTTATACAAATGTTCCGTCCGACGTTCTTGCCTTAACAACACAGTTGTATCAATGATGCTTTGCTTTGTATTTTCTTACTTAAGAATACTTTGTCAAGATAATGATAATAGAGGGTTATAGAATATTATTAGTAGTGTAGTGCAGCTACAGGTTGTCCCATCAAGTAATGAATATTTAATATCATATTTTTTGCGTTTTAAATAATTATAGAATCGTCAGTGAGATATACATTAATTTTGAAATTTAGTAAATGTATTTATTAACACGTTTTTGTACAAAAAATTGACGAGTTTTAAGTAAAAGCTAATGAGCAAGGGATTCACCCAATGCTATGCCTACTATCACCTAAACGTTTAAAAGACAATGAACAGTCGTCATGCGTTGCTCGTCAATTTGTAAAAGCTATATATGTATGTATATTACAAATAAATACTGGCGAAGGGGTCGAGGCTCAACTCATGCCGCTCTCAGCTTAACTTTGAAGTTCGAAAATTTATTGCACGGCAGTTAGTTAATTACAACTATCACTGCATAGCTGTGTGCGTGTGTGTGTAGCTCAATCGTAAAAAAATGAAATAATTTCATTATATGACAAAAAATTATTTCAAATAATGGTTTTACGTTGCACATACTTACTGTTTAAACAACGCTAAATGGAATTCATTAATTTCTTCCTAATAAATATTACACTACGTATTTTTGAAACGGCCTGTATTTGAATATCGACTACGACTATATTCGTTATTCTCCTCTACTTTGTAACAATTGCCATATTTTATCTTATGGAATAGGTGCAAAAAATTATGTAGCTTACGTAGGTCTAAGTTATATAATAGAAGTTTGATATTATAGGAAGAAACTTTTTAAATGAAGCTCTTTGCAAATCCGATTTTTTTGAATTGTTTGTTTGTTTAACTTTAAGGTTGGAGATATATTGAAAATTAGAGTTATTTTCGAATCCGAGTTCAGGTGTGGAACTTAATAAAGTGCTAATGAACGCACAGTGCGTTTTTGCTTTAATCGCTTTCGAAGTGAAAACAACGACTAGAAGAATGAAATCCGAAGACTATCCACTGAATGAATTGAATGGGGTGATCCGTAAAAAACTACCAAAGAATTAGCGGTATTACGCGCGTGGGGTATGGGATAGAGACAAAACACGTTGACAGTTCTTCACTTGATGTATTTGCGACTTACAGAGATTCACGGCGTACGTGTCCGAGCACAGTCACGTTCAGCACCGCGTGTTACAAGTACTGAGTCACTGACACTGACCACCTTTTGCACTTGCACTTTCACTTCACTTCCACTTCCTCTTCTTCTTCTTTTTCTTCTTCCTCTTCTTCCTCACTATTCATATTAAGACTGACTCCCCTTATATAGGCCGAATTTCGATTTCCTTTTGTAATTCTTCTATTTCCGACCGTCCTATTTACGACGTTCTTCTGTCGTTCTTTGGTCCAGAAGAGTCTTACCGACTATTCTCAATTATTCGAATGCCATGCATTTTTGAGAAAGTTTACGTTTCGAAAAAGAAAAAACAATATAAGCCGTTGTTACTCGAGTATTTGACAAAGAGCTGTCAATTCCGCGGCGTCGCGACAGCGGCATCGAATTAGCATATCCTACAATATTGACATATTTGTATTTATCATCATTATTTATAGTTACTGGTTGGCATATGAACTTAAAGTATGGTAATATGGCTATAATGGATTGTATTTTCTATTTGCGTTCCCCACTTTCTGTTTAATATTATTGCTGTTCCATTTGTTCCTTGTTTTTCCCCTGTGTATATCATCCTATGACTGACCGGTTGGCGCAGTGGCGAGACACTTGCCTGTCGCGCCGCAGGTTGTGGGTTCGATTCCCACCCAAGACAAACATTTGTGTGCATGAAAATGTCAGTTTGTCTTGTGTCTGGATGTAAAGACCACCGGAGGACGGGCAGCAGTCCTTTGTTAGTACGGTGGAATATACTGCGATCGCCAACCCTCCTGCCCAGCGTGGCGATTATGGTACATTTCACCCCAATGATGTTATCAATGGGGGAGGCCTATGTCCAGCAGTGGAAGGTCATAGGCTGAGGCGGTGGTGGTGTTAATAAAAAATATAGATTTTTTTTCGTCTGTGGTGTTAGGAAAGGAACAATTTCTGGGTTCAAAAATGTTTAAATGTATGATTTAAATTAATTATGCGATGTTAATTTGTGCTGGAAAAATGAACTGCAGCATCAGAATCTCTCAGAAATATTCTAAAAAGGCTAATAATTAAATCACTTTTAAATATGACTGGTTAATTCGTAAATATGATTTGTTAGGGTTTTTCACTGTTCGCAGCTTGGCAATGGCTCTGTGGACTTTAAAACAACCTTCACAATTATCAAGATAATTCGATCTAGATAATATTGTACCTTATTGTAGCGGAGATGTTTTCGGCAGGACGGTCGACTGCGGAGTGGCGACATGCTGCTGCGCATCGGCGCGGTGTCGGTGGTGGGGATGTGCGCGCGGCAGGCGGCGGCCGTGCTGCGTCAGTGCGGCGCCTGCGTACGCTTGCTGGTGGCGAGGCCTGCGACCGCCGCTTTAACACCGTCAATGCAGGTAACTTTACCTTCCACCAGTTGCTCCCAAAGTTCAGGGTTCCGACCTATCATAGAAAAAAATCCTGGGCGTCGTAGAAAAATAGGGGTATAAATGTTGGTTATGCTCAAACTTTCTAGTAGTGATCCACTGAACTACGTCTTATTTGTTTTAAATGCAATGAAAAAAATGTAAATACAAGCGTTAAAAATATAAATTAAGCAATGTTTTGTTATGAAAAATAACTTAAAGATATATTTTTCACATTCAGGGGCTTCGTTTTAAGGCCCAATATTCGCTCCTGACCTATCAGTTGGTTGCGACCAATAGATTTGTAATCTCTTGCTTACACTATATCGTTTAAAAGTAGCAGAACACAGCCGCAGCGGCGCAGTTAAAGTGAAAAAAGTGAAGAAAATCTTAGTTAACATTCTCAAAAAAAAAAAAATACAATAGCATGAGTTTTTATAATATAATATTTATTTATTTATTAACAACAACATCGGCTATGTAATGACAGGTTAATCGTGAAAGTTCTTTCGCGCGAAAACTACATATATATATATCTTCAGTAACGCTCTCGGAAACTGGTGGAAAGCTGGCGTTAGAGTCATAACAAGTATCACAACAAGACACTGTTTGCTCAGTAACACGACCTGACCGTCCGCTATTTTCGCGACTCGTACATCAAAGTGCAAAAGAGGGCGAACGCGCGAAGAGGAGAGTTCATTGATGCTATGGGCAATTTTAAACTAAATTTAACTAACCAAATTTTTGCCGAATTTATTTTACGAACTTTAATAAAAATCTTTCTATGGATCTGTTATCCTAATTGCCTTGATTAAGGGAGAATTTACTACGATAGTCTTGTACATTTTTTCAAGAAGTTTATAATTGAGATGTTAACACTTTTAAATGTCAGTAGTAATGAACATGAACTTGGTCCTGCTTTAAAACCAAAGACATTCAACATATCACTGATTTATTTGAATCTCTTTGTATAAAACAAACAGTGCCAAGATTTAATAAGAATGCGGTAAAAGTTAAAAATATATCGGACGAAATTCGAACTCTAGACGTATCGCAAGCACTGCCGGGGGCTGGCAGACTGCCTGATGTTAGCTGAGACCGGTTGAAAGGTTGCACTGGCCCTATCATTAGTGAGAATACTAGCATCGCATTAAAGTATTTGTGGCTTGTTCCCGTAATGAAAGATAAGAGTGATTCTTCGTACCACGAGATCATTCCCGGTATGATGTTTTGCGAACATTTGTTATCATGGTACTTGACGCGGACGTAAACTAATTTCAAGAATCAATTAGAATCAGCGCAGCGCTTTTCATTTTAGCCGTAAAAACTATATTATCGCATCCATCAGACACGTCACCTGCGATGTGCTCATTAAATTTAAACAAGATGATTAAAAAGTAACTAGTTTATCTAAATTTTCCGGCACGTTTCTCAGAAATGTTGTATAAAGTTTTATTGTGCACCACATCGTCGCAAGCTCCATGTAATAGTGCAAAGAATTATGTAGTATTCTTTAGATTTAGTATAAGGCAGGATAGGATTCTATATATTTTAACACTCTAATTGTAACAGGATTTTTTATTGTTGTGTATAAAGAATTAATCGTTATTAAGTATGTACGTCTTTTTCTTAGTGCGGTGGAAGATACTGCGATCAAATTCCCCATACAAATTCATGTCAGATGAGGAATACTGTCATCCGCCGTGGCATTAGCTCAGACTATGGATTCGCTTATATATCATATTCCATGCATATTCTTTGCGTGGCTATTAAAATAATTTCGATCGCCGGAGGTGTTGTAATTACATATAATATGCGGAGTCCATTACGGTTCCCGCTAATGGTCCCGTCCCGGTCAATACGCTAGCGAGGAGAGCGTGGGGAGCGAGGGGGACGGGAACGAGTCGGTGTCGTCGCGCGTTGCCAGCCTGCGTGTGGCAAAGAGAAAGCGCGCGCGACGACCGGACGCGTTGCTACACTTCAACAACAAAATGTACCAGATAAATTGCACCTACTTTAAATTATATCTTAGCGCAAAATGTTGCTATAATAATAGGCATATGACTCATATTCATTTTTTACTATCTCGATTCGGACAATGTCATAATTAATAGAAGAGGACGCGCCTTACACTCGTACGCGGAGTTATCGCGTGTATGTTTAACGCCGCACTCGTCGTCGAGTAGGTATGCTGTATTCTAATTTGCTTCCGTAACTGCTGAAGTCTACATATGGCAATAAATGCTTCGTCATCCGATAAATCGAGACCGTGATGTCTTCGTTGATCATTGTGAACTTACTAAATAAACTCTTACAGTTTCTCATGTTACAAGTGTGACATACTACCTATCTATGTGATCTAAGTAAATTACATTGCGGCACAGCGTCATCTATGAACCGGTAGATAAAACTAATTTAACGCAAGGTTAAACACGTGCAATGATTTTTTGTCGCAGAAATGCAATGTATGAGTTTATGGAAGAGTGCGCGCAAATGCGACAAAATATGACAGCATTTTATACTATACATTTTAGGCGTGAAAATTCGAAGTGGGCACTAGATGCTCATGTAAACATTTAAAATAACAGAATTCGGAAATGTTCAACAATTAATTACAAATATTTTTAAGGAGTTCTCGTATACACCATTTCCAAGGATATCAGTGTTAATCAGCTTATCTTTCTTTTATAAAAAAAAATATCGTATCAGATGCACGCGAGTGCTTCAGAATGGAGGTTTTACAATCTAAAGATAAAATACAAGATAAACTAATCTGCATAATACCAAGATTAAAATATAAAACAAAACAAAGAAAAATGGTAAAATAATAGATGAAGTTTGAAACTTGTTAACAAATATCTGTAATTTATTTACTTTAGCTATTTAATATAATTTCATGAAGAAATACAAAAGATATGCCCCGGGTGAGGATCGAACTCACGACCTTAAGATTATGAGACTTACGCGCTGCCTACTGCGCCACCGAGGCTCGGGAAGCTGTCTCAAAATAATGTAAGAGAATGTATGTGCCCAAAGTGCCCAAAAATTATATATTTTAAGTACATATGTATATTTAAAGGAATTAATATTATTATATACAAGTAAACCCGATCTAGTTTTACAAACATGCAAAGTATAAACCTGCGAGACAAGGTTTTACGCAAATCAATAGCAATGTTAAACAAACGAACTCGAACACAAAATATTCATTCGATTCGTTCTATTGTTAAATGTGTCAGGTGAGTACGTATGTACGTGGGTATGAAACACCTACTTATTTAACAATTATCTACATATAAAGCATTGCTTCTTCCTAAGTTGTGGATATCACAATGATAGTAAATAAAATAAAAATAACGTTTAGTGTGCAAACAGAACAAAAGCTTCACCAAGTAATATCATGCGTATTTTTTCCGTGACTTCCTTCATTTTCATTTTTTAAAAACACTAGCTTTGTATATATATTTGGGTACTATTATTAGAAACGTATTTCCACAATGATACGATTACATACAAGAGAATACAAGAGTTTGCTGATGGTGCAGAACAAATTTGATCCTACATTTATTTTTATTGATGAGAACTTTGCGTTATCGCCGCCTGCTCGGATCGTGAAATATTGCAAGCAATGAATTGTTTCTGCGTTATTTAATCACACGAGAACGATAGTTTAACTAGTTCACAATCATTCTGAGGCGACGACGCTTGCGGCTTTCTTATATCTTATACTTCAAGTTATCTCGTGTATTGTTATATAAAGCCGAGGCATCTCGCGCGGTCAGAGTCGGCAGTTCATAGCGCATTCCTGCTCCGACCGGTCCCGCGCCCCCCGCGACCCCCTTGCACAGCGCGGCCTCAAACATCGAGACCCCGCGCCCCGCGCTCTCATTCCCTCGATCCTTGAGCATTCCATTCCCACATAATTTGCTCGCGAATGATGCCAGATATTCGTATCGCAAAACTAACTTTATTTTTATCCCGCAACACACCCAGGAATGATTCCTGTAAATATAAAAATAAGTTTACATTTGAACAACTCGTGCTGCGAGTGGTGCAGCCGCCGCGCCTCGGCCTGCATTCGGTTGTTGTCGATTCTAAATTTCAATGGCACGAATCTGGCGACATGCAAATTAACGGTTTTTTTTTTCATTTTCTTACGTGCTCCTACAACATGTCACTCGGTGGAGCTGCACGCGGTGCGCGACGACCGAATTATAGTAATGTGCACTTCCACAATGTGTGTGAAATAACTGAATACTTAGGTAGTTTGTGTGGACAGTGAGTAGCGGGAGTAAAGCTGTGACGGTAGCTTGATACCTTGATACCTACTTACAGTTAATACAAAGTGTAAACCCAAAGTCGAGTTTATACGGAAAGCGTAAAGCAACCAACGCCTGCACGAGCTCGCGTGGCGCGCCGAACCGAAGGTCTTAACACCGCCACTGGAACCGTAATTAAATATTTTGTATTATCTTCACCCCTTGTATTAGCCTCCTATAGGCTAGCTCCTACCCTACACTAAGAATAAAGTTAGAGAAGTATCGTGTTTTGTTTAATTGCCAAGTGAATAAAGAGAAAGCTCTGAATAAGCGATCGAATGTGTACGTGTAGACAAAAATGCTAATATTAAATAAACTGCCCTCAGAAATCTTCCTTGGAATTGTAATATCAAATCGCACGCAGTCGTCGAACTCTGTAATAAATCTTCGCAGGGGGCACTGCGCAGCACAGGCCCGCTATTCCATCTCGTTACTTGTGATACTTTGAACACATCACGAAAAACACTGCTTAAATAACCAAAATAAGTAGTACTCATTTTCATCTTATTTTCTTGACTTTCACGAAATGTATGTTCTCACTTTTTATTATACTGTCTTAGGACTCACACAACCTTGGCAAAACTTGTTCTTATTGTAGTCTTAGATGTAATGTTAAAATAAGTCGTGGGATGATTTACTGAGACGGTACACAACAGAAATCGCTGCGCGCGACAAGTCAAGGACGGCAACGGCTGGTAGGGTCGGCGGCCAGTGAAAGCTCTGGCCCACTGAGACACAAAAATCGTACAGTAATGTGGCCACTAACACGGTGTCTACATTCTTGTGATAATACTTACTCTTTGTAATAGTGACAGTAATCGCAAGAAACAATACGTTGTAGTTATTCACATAGCTACACATAGCTGATTTTTTGTATGAATTGTACATGTCGCTAGGATAAGTTCAACAATCGCTTCTTCTGCCGACATAAATGTAGATAGGTAGAATATGTTGTATCATCTGTCCGATCTGTTCCCAGTGATATTTTCAAACAATTACTTTGGCTTAAGTTCCTTTAGCGTACTTGCGTACTCCTTCCCTAAAGGCCAGCAACACATCTGCAGTTCCTCTGGTGTTGCGAATGTCCATGAGCGTCGGAGATCACCTAATATTAGGCGACCAGCCATTGCCATATTAAAAAAGGGAGCAACAATGCAAATTGGGCCGCAACTAGCGGTTGGGAACTGCCACTAGGATATATCTCGTTAAATATCCCAACCCGATGACTTTACCTGTCTAGTTTGAAATTCTAGCTAGGCTTCTTACTCGAACGTGTCGCAACGACTCAGAGTCACATCGTTCGACAGCGACATAACGCCACAGCGCCACGGCGAACTTACTTCATCTTTTTTACAGATAAACACGCAACCAAACATTTTCGGAGATAACAAGTAACAGTGATCACCTATATAAATGCTCATTCGCAACTCAATACAGAAGACTCGAAGACTCTGTAAGAATGTAACCCAATTACGACGATTACAGGTCAACAACCGTAACTAAAATGTATTGACCTCAGACCAACCATTGACCCCGACCATTCCTATGACACCTTCCAAGTCATTCGCTAACTGTGTACAAGTATAGAGAAAAGATGCCGCATCTAACCAGACGTAACACGAAGCGCATTTCGACGTTTATTGGTCGTTACACAACACAGAGACAGTAAAACTTAAGTGCTTACATCGGTGTTTAATCGTTGAGGCATCGGTTGTTATGCAAAGTAAGAGTGCTAATTAAGTTGGATTGTTTGGAGGGCAGGAGGGCAGCTGGGCGGTGGCAGAAGGGGAGGGGGAGGGCTTTTCCTTGATATTGCCTCTTATTTCCTGTAATTAAAATATTATGCTGCATTCCATTTGATATACCTCTTTAATCAGAAAGTTTAAAACATTTTTTGGAGAAATAAAAAAATCGTTATTTTGTTTTATGAGTATGCGCCTATAAAATCACGTAGTTCTTGAAATATTTTATGTATGAGATTAATTGATTATAGGATATATAAATAAAACAACTGTAAAGAAGTGGAACATGTGGAAAAGTAAACGTACATCGCAAAAATATCTACAAATATTTGGCATGCATGTTTAGTAGAAAAGGTAGGCGTGTTAAAGATGTTAAGGGATGATTGAATGAGAAAAAAAAATGAATGGGGCTGTAGATACAGTAACAAGAAACCAGAACGTGTCCGCACCTCTGGCAATACGCAGTGCCCCACTTTAAGGTATGGAAGCGAAAGCTGGGTTTGGCAGGAAAAGCCTAAAATTACATACAAAACAATTGGTAGCGTTCGGAACACGCGTTACATCAGTGTAAACTTGTATATGTTGTTTGTGGCTTCGAACCAAACTCAAAACCTTAAGGACTTCAGCCGCGATGTAGTAAAATTTCTATTTACGTCTACATAGTGCAGATAAAATTACATTTAGAAGATACTGATGTAAACATAAAATATAGATTAAATCGCTGGAACCGCAAAGTCTTTTTCGATCCTCTCTTCTTTGCAACAAACCGGCAACCATTGCCCCACTCGCCGCGCTCCTCGGGAGCTGTTATTTGTTTTTGCCGAATTATCTGTTACATAAATTTTTGCTAACCAGAGGTATTTGTCGCGTGCGACTAATTCTGTCCCGAAGTCGGCACAAAGAGTCAATGCTTTTATCTTTTCGAGCCGCGTCATAAATCTACAAATAACTCACAAAAAATAAAATGTTACTGTATCGTGATTTATGTCTGTTTGACTTTAGATACAGCGCAGCTGGATGTCTGATCGAAAGGTCGAGGCATCGAATATTAGCGGGTTTGTACAAATTAATTTAGTTCTTTTAAGCTAGAAATATGTGTATTAAGAGCGTAATCCTTGTGATGGACGTATGTGTATTATAAAAACTCACTAAGCTCAGTAATAGCGAGTAATGCCATATGTGCTATCTTTAAAATCTCTAAGCATTCTTTAATATTATAGAAAGGAAATATTTGATTTTTGTTTGTTCTCAACATACGCACTCTTCTATTAACGAATAACGTAGGCTATATTTTTTATTTCGTCAATCTACCTGAGCGAAGCCGGGGCCGGTTGCTAGTACAAATATATATTAAATTGTACGTAATTTTATTAATAAAAAACATAACTGGGGCGAGCCAGAAAAACAAAATTATAAATGTACATACGTAGTTAAAATAAACGTAGCGAAAACCAACTGTATTTCTGTCGCGGTGACTTCCGGCACTAATGTAGCGCGCCCCGCGCCCCGCACCCCGCGACCCTCGCCTCTGGGTGTATGTAGTATGCATGTTCTTTACGTGTTTCACAAATAGGCCGTCATTTATTAATGTTTCGATGTGTAGATTTATTTTTAACTTACTGTTGCCTGCGACTTCGTCCGCGTATTATTCAATATTGTTGTATCTATATGAAATCATATACATATATCTGGGTGAAAAAGTTCCGCGGAAACCGTACATTTTTCCAGGATGAAAGCCTAAGTGATGTTCCAGACTATCTATCTATCTCTGTGCCAAATTTCGTCCAAATCTGTTCAGTTGGTGTGGAGTTACGTAGTGGCAAGCGTCGATCCAAACATTCGCAGTTGTAATATAATGATATTTTTTAACCTCTGTTATTTTTTTCGTAATAAATACTATCCTGTATCATTCCCAGTACCTTAAAGAATATGTGTACAAAGTTTAATGATGATCGCTTAAGTAGGTTGTACGAACACATCCCCCCCGCCCCCCTTATACCCCATAACCCTTTTTTTCGCAATAAAATGTAGCATATTTCATTTCCTTAGGTTAAATCTATCGTTTTACAAAATTTCCTCAAAATCGCTTTAGTGATTTAGGCGTAAAAGCGAAACAGACAGACAGACAGAGCTACTTTCGTATTTACAATATTAGTAGGGATTACGAAGAAAGTAAAAGTAAATAACTTATATATTCAGTTCTTTTTTAAGTTAAGTATTACCTAACCTAAATAAATAAAAAATAAAATAAATAACTATTTTATAGCCCGAAAAAAAAACACAAACACAACCTAACAAAGTGCATAACAAAAAAGTGACATCTTGAATTACGCCCATTTTTGCCACCGACTAATAGATTTAAGGAGCTGCCGTAAAGAAATTTAAGTGAAATTTAAGTTTCAGTTTAATCACTAAAAAATAAAATCAAAAATCTAGCTACCTAACAAAGCAACATTGTATAAATTTTAAAAGTTAATTTTTTGACCCGTTTTATAATAAACACGCAATCCCGTACAACCGTAGTTTTCAGCCTAAGTAGAACCATGATCAGCCCATTTGACAATAAAGATCGAAGGCCAAATTATATTGGCAATCTCAAAATGTCTATTTTGACTTTGTGTTATCTTTGAACCGTCGTCATTTTATAGAATATCATATATAGTAAACTAAAGTTTCATCCCAATCAATTAAATAGTCATTTTATAGCATTTTTTTCTGAAGAAATGTTTAACGTAACACTTTAAATTGATATAACTTTTTTATTTATGTACCGATTTAGATGAAATAAAAACTTAATCTAACGAATGAAGCTAATTGACTACACTATAATAAACTACACATTGCTGAAAACCGCATCCAAATCGGTCAAGCTGTTTCTGAGATTAGCGCGAACAATGTAACAGACAAACAAACAAACAGACATACAGACAAACGGTCAAAAATTAAAAAAAATTGTTGTTTTGAGTTATATAGCATTGGTAAATACCCCCTGTAATAGTTTTGCTTATTTAGTTTTCCATGTACAGACATCGAACAGTTACGACTTTATGTATAGATACTTAATTATCCCAAAGTCTTCTTGTATCTCAATGACTTACACAGTTGTGTAGACATTACAATTTTTGATTCACCAATGAACTTCTTGTGTACTATGTAAGAAGCTTTAAAATTTAACAAAGGAAATACTCCAGCAACCTAAACTCAGCAAGACAACGGCCCACCACTACCACTCAAGCCAGCAGACTATACGACGCATCGGCAATAACTTCAATGGCTAAAGGGGCAAAGTGAAAAGAGAAAACACATCACCTTGCTTCTGAATTTTTGAAAAAATTATCATCACGGAAAGAGCCCAAGACCAGAGATATTTTATTCCATACTTAATAGGAACATGCGTACTTTTGATACAATAAGAATATCACAGCTTTCTTCAAAATGTATATGTTTTAATATCATAAAGTGGCACTCTTACTGAGGCATCCTGTACAGTAGAATAATAATTAATGATTTGAATTATTAATTTATTCGGCATAAACTTCTGATATCTGATGGATGGCATTACGAGTAATCTCTGTGTCCCCCCTTCACCGCCTACCGCCCCTTACCGCCGCCCTGCCCGCGCAGCCGTCTTAGGATAAACTATCACATCGAGCAGTCTGCATCCTCAACATAACATCGGTTATCCATTATTATAAAACTCTCGTACGCACGCAATTATAAGCTGAATCATCAGGACACGGTTAAAGACATTGATTACTGTCAATCTTACTTTCGGCTGCCTATGTTTGGATAATCCTTTCTCTTCAAATGATATCACTCAGCAGAACTCATGTAACTTCAGCTAAAAGTTAGTAATTAAACTAAGTAAAAACACACAACGTTTTACACATCTTAAATCAGAATAAGGTAGTGTAATAATGGCTAAAAAAATACTGGTACAATGATCATAAAGTTCATTTTAAAATTTGACATAGGAAAATTCTGATGATAGGGCTTGTAACCCCCTCCCCCTTCCCTTCGAGCAGTGCGTGTCAACGCTTGTCTTAGCGAGATTGCCGTCAAGCGGAGGATGGATTACCGCCCGCCATAAATCTCAGAGGCCGTTAGCGCGGCGCTTTGTACACTATGGCGGCGCGCCGGGAGATTTATGAATTGCTTTGTTCGCCGACGTCCCGAGAAGGTGAGGGTCTCACTCCATTCAATCACTTGTATTGTTAAAATAAAATCCACATCAGCTGCAAGTACTGTCGTGTTATAACGGTTCTCCAGTATAACACGACATGTTATACTGGAGAACCATTTACTAGTATATTTTGCAGGGCTTAGACGATATCGCGTGATGCCGCTCGCAGGTCTTATCTCATATCTTTCCATTTTAGTTTAGTTTGCCTTTCGTCTTGCCGTACCTGCGGATTTCATCGACGTGCATTAATTAAATTATAAAGCAACCCGTACGTAATATTGCAATCATCATTATGCGATTTACGATGGCAGATATTGCGCGGATGCAAACAAAGCGTAATTTACGCGGCCATAACGGAACGCTCCATTTATCGCAAATATTTGGTGCGGCAAAAAAAGCTGAGCCGGCCACACTGGCTGCTCCAATACGACTTTGTCATCTAGGAACACGGGAAGACGTTCCTAGATGACATCTTAATAATTAAAATAGTCCCATTCAATTATTTATTTCTTGGAGAAGGTGGCAAACGTGAAAGACGTTAGCTTTGAGCTACTTTTGCTATACAAATGAAAACCGGAGGAAAATCTTAAGTGAGATGCAGGTGATAAATGCAAGAAATATCCTTACAGACACCGAGACGGAGAGAAATGACACTGCTACTCATTTTATCACATTAAATGTCCCAATGGAATCAGTATCAGTATAAAATAGATTCTTGTGGCGTGCTGGTAACAGCTTTAACAAATATCACGACTTAGACCTACACAGAACCCTCTGTGTAGGTCTAAGAAAAGCCACAAGACAGAACACTGGCGCATATGGAGGAGGTCATTCGCACGGAAGCTCGCGGCAGGTCAAGGTCGTCGCCGCGAATCACTACAAATACGATTATCTCACAACACAAGCGCTACGATGTAGTTAATCAAATTAATAAAAATGACAAATACAAATTGGGTATTTGGTACATTCAATACAAATAAAGTATTTGCGCATTTGATGGCAGTATAATTGTACACATAATATTACGTAGCAATTGTTGACCAAGTGTGATGCGATGCGATAGCGATACTGGTGCGCCGCCGCATTGTATGGGTTCATACCGCATACGTTCCCTGGTGCCCGCTGCGACTGTACTATGAATAGCGCGCATCTGATTATCCTATCATGTACAGTAAGCAGGTCCGTCCTCCGCCGCTAGAGTGGGTGGTGCATGATCTGATCTTCTTTTTTTGCAACCCGACGGCCTCCAATGTAGCCTTGAATTATCGATCACAGCTAGCTTAATATATCTCAACCGTCCCGAAGCACGACTGACCATAGATAGCTCCCCGTAGTACGAGTGAGCTTAATGTTAGTTGATAAGAAACACTATTTTTAGTATCTACGTCGGGGTTTGATCTCACATCTGATCGAAGGCGAGAGTAAAGGGCGGGCGCGATAAGCGGCCAGCGCAGGTCGACGACACCCCGCACGCGACAAGTAATGCACCCGCCGCGCCAGAATTAGTCGCTGACACAGATGTGAACGAATTTTTGGCGTCGAAATGCAAAACAATTTGCTACATTTCTGCAACAAATGCTCTTCTTCTAATAACGCAACAGACTGCTATGTAATGACAAAAGACAATTTATAGCTTAACCTCAACTGATGATGTTATCGAAAACGTAAATTATCTCATCGAAAACCTCGCCACATTGCGGAAAACGCATGGAAATAATTTCTTGTAATGGCAAAAGTAAGGGCCCCTACGCATTGAGCAACTGTGGAGCGGATTCTGTCGTAGACCAAGAAAGTGGCTTATCGCAGTTCACACGCGGATGACTGCGTGCAGATAGCCACGACACTGCGCTTTGCATTGGGCCGCATCCGCAACAGCGCAACACGCACGGTCACCGCGCGGACAGCCGCCGCGCCGCTACCACTTGCCGGGGTTTGACGTCTGCCGCATCCGCCGCCGCAGTAGTGCGTAAGAAAATAGTTTATTTCATACAAATTTTAGAGTGTGCTGCACAGTAAAAATAAATAAGTCATTGACTTTTAATTTTCGTCATTGATTGTAATTTGTAAAAACTGTTTGTACTTTGTAAAGTTCGCGAAATATAATTATGGAGCAATTTTTGAATTTTATGCGTTAAAATGTCAAACACTTATCATATCTGCGAAAAGAAAATGGTTCAAAGTATATTTAAATGTTTGTCGGAGAGTAAGTCTGAAGTAATAGATTCTATCTCTTAAATAACATTACCGACTTGGTTGTCACATAACAGCTAGTAAGGTCCAGCAGGTACGACGTGATAGTAAGAACAATGATAATCGGCAGACAATGACGTTTATTTTAGTTATTTACGTTTTTAGACGTTTCTCAGTCTCCAGATTACCGTATGAGACAACTATAGAAATTGGAACAATCGCTGGGAACATATTAACGGAATAAAAGAAAATTATAGAAGTCAGTAGTTGTGATTGAGACAGAAATCGACTCAAAAAACTTATTAATGTTGGCGGCGAAGAAAGTGATTCAACGAGCAATAAAAGAGAACCAAAGCCGTCTAAACTCTTAACGATAAAAAAAAGAATTTTTCTTATCAGTAGATTAAATATTTAAATCGGATTCAAATGTCCGTTTTGTTTGTGTTTGTTACACTTGACAATTCTCACGGGCATAACTCATCACTCTTAAGCATCATACTTTATTTTCATTCAAACACTGATTTAGTGACGCTGCGTTATCGCAGTAGTGTGTGTCGCGTTGCGTCGACGCATATGCTCGTGTGACACATTTGCACACACAATAAAAATAAGGCATGACAATTAACATAAAGTGTAACGTATAAATGTGACGCGAATATATAATTGTTTTTATATGTTTCTCTAACGTTTGATGTCGGCTTTATTGAACATGTTTATTCAGATAATACTGAAAAATCTTGAGAGGTTGTTTAATAACGTTATGCAGATTCGTCCATCACTGACCGGCTGACGCCTGACGCCGCCGCGCGCGGGCTTTGACGCAAATCGAGCGCGTGTGTCGTCTGCCTCGTTGTGCGACACGGACTCGCTGGATATTTATCAGATGCCCACATTATGTTAAAATAAAAACTTGATCAAACATTGGCTTACCTCAAATGATCACGAGTTTATTTTTATCTGTAGAAAGCTGCATTTGCAGAAACGACTTTAGTTCATTACAGAGGAGTGAGCGCGGCGACCGGCGCATTCCTCGTCACTCTGGCGGCCCGTCGCGCCGTAATTGCCACGACCAATATCGTATGCTCAAGCTAACTACTCCATGCAATAACTTCCATGTCTTAAAAATACAGACACAATATTTCTAAATATGATATATCTCACTGGTCGTAGGACAATACTTACACTTTATATTATACTGTATACACTATACAAGACAGTACCTCTCTTTTTCTTTTTATGATTGATTTGCCACTGTTTGCCTTGAAGAGCCATCTACAGCTACACCGGGCTTGAGCTCAAAGCTCGAGGGCTCGGGCTTAGATTAGTTAGGCGGACACTCCATGGGCAGACTGGGCCGAGATTGCAATCAGTACCGTCCTTTTGACTTGCGCTTATGTAGATATGTCAAAAGTCAGTGAGGCAATCGCATGCATTCGTTGTGCTGCTGTATTCATGCATTCCCGATGAACTGGAGATGTGAGCGCAGTGGGGTTTAGATTTCAAACTGACAGTTGTATTATCTCGATGTTGCGGAATATTAAAAATATTAAAAAGTGAAAAACCATCATTTATATATTGTTTTATTTATAACATTTTCGTTGAGGAATTTACAGTTTACTAATATAGGTATTAACAAAACCATTGCGCTCTGTGTACAAATTTGTCTGATGTCGTTCTTCAGTAACGTATTTATGGACATCTCATAATGGGCAATGAAGTGAAACTTTTTAAAAGTTGAAAACTACTTAATAGTAAATTAGTATGCTTTGTTCGGAATATAAGTTCTAAGGGGAGCGTGTCAGCTGTGTAATGTCGCGTGACGCTGACGGCGGCCCAGCGGCGGCCCAGCGGCGGCCCAGCGGCGGCCGCCCGGGCCGTGTCACTTCTGACGTTAGTTACGTTTTGGCCAGTAGATAAAATAAAACTATATTTCTATCGGCGCTGTCATATCTATACAAATTATTACATTGCCGTCTGTTCGACAAGCCGATTTGAAACATTCTTCAAACTTTTTTTGAGCATTTTTGTAAAATATTTATGATAAATTTTATTTTTGCTATCCCATTAGAATTCTAACGAGAGGAAACGCTTGCTTGTCATGAAACGCTGGAACTCGAAATACCTCCGCCCACTCTAAACTACATTGTAATTATACAATCAACTAAACATATTTACACTGCCGGCCAAAAGTTTGAGACCACCTTGAAAAAATTACAATATTGAATAAAACTCCAAAAGTTAGTGCTCTA
>DWLR01000348.1:0-27540 GCA_018246295.1 Papilio alexanor hazarajatica
TGACAATCGTCATCAAAAATAGCGACACGGTTCACCACAGTACGCGAACAGCGCGATCGCGCTGCGTGGCACTAAAAGGGTTAAACAAAAAAAAATAAAGTTTTTTTAATATTTTTTGATGACCTTTACAAATATGACCGAATATATATAAATATTTTTATTATTACATATGTAAAACGGATGAGTGGAAATGTTTCATTATAAAATTTGCAATCACGTAATTAAACGGAGTCGGCACACGCTCACATAAACATAAAGTTCTGAATTGCAGGTTGATGTTTGAATTACAAACATTTGCGAGAATATACGCAACAAATGTAATGTTTGTAAACAAAATGAACACAGCTTGGTTGCCCGTTTGGATGTTAAGTGCGTATCATACGCCCAAATTAACACTAACAATGTGCAAATTAAATTAAGGCACATTTTAATGACGATTTTAATACGCTTACAAGTCGTATTTAACAAAAGCAAGTGATGTTCAATAAACTCTAATGAGCATATAAAATATATAATTATTTTTGACTTTAACTAAATTCATCCAATAAATTTACATACATTTCCTTTCTGACTGAATTTTCTTCACTTTCCCATCTAAAAAAAAAACAATTACAACAAAAAATTGACAACAGAATTCAAAGCTTTTATGCATGTATATAGATGCATAAAAGCTTTGAATTCTAGAAAATTCGTAGAAAGGCTTTTAACCTCAAATACCTCATATTTTCCCATGTCGGATTTAGGATTTAAAAACAAATTTTCGAATTCTCAATTTGGAATTTTCGACTTAAAATTTAAGATGAAAAAGTCCATATTCGAAACTATAAATCTGTACATAATTAGACTGTATTTAAGTGTACATATCACCTCACCTCACCTCACCTCACTTCACCTCAGCCCATGATCGTCCACTGCTGGAAATAGGCCTCCCCCAATGACTGCATCATTGGGGGGAATGTGCCATAATCGCCGCTTGGCAGCCGGTTGGCGATCGCAGTATATTCCACCGTACTAAGAAAAGGACGCTGCTGCCCGTCCTCCGGTGGTCTATAAAGACCTATAAACAGACTCTGGATATAAATCCAGACTCAAGACAAACAGACATGTTCATGCACACAAATGTTTGTCTTGGGGGGGAATCGAACCCACTAACTACGGCGCAGAAGGCAAGTGCCTTGCCACTGCGCCAACCGGTCACTCATGTGTACATATAACTAAAGTAAAATCGTCACAATTATTGTGTATACATATAATCATTTAACAAACAGAAGCCTTTACCCATTGTTGTGAATAATGCAAATCAAATGTTAATTAACACTGAAGCTTCGCACGTAATCTCGGTACTGCAAGGTGATTGTATATATGGAACCCGAGTTATTACACGTTGCAAACACATTGATGATATTTAATTTCGCTCTTTACCGTTATGCTCGCTGATAAAACAATGAAGTGTGATACATTTAAGCATTTCATTTTGTGACGATGATTAATTTATTAAATAAAACATGCAAAGCTCTGAATGCGTTTTGTTATTTCAATTTTGAACGAGATGGCGTTATTCTCAATCTTAAAATTTGTTTATCATCATGATTATGTTCAGAACTAAGACAAAGTTATGAAAAAAATGTATTATCATCGCTCCTTGACACGATCCTAATTTTTTAAGTCAATCAGTCGACAAGAAGTTAGTAAAAATATTATTATTCCCTTGCCTATTTTCCCACGCTTAAATAGGGTCGGCACAAGACGTTTCCTTCTTCCATGCCCTTCTATCAGTCGTCATCTCAGTAGTCACTCTTTTCTTGCCCATGTCATCTCTCACGCAGTCCATCCATCTTTTCTTAGGTTTACCCCTACCAACATATCCCTCAACATTCATATCTAACACTCTCCTTGTAACATGCCATTTTTCCCTCCTCATAACTTGCCCATACCGTGATAACCTTTTGCTCCTTAATTTATCTTCCACAGATGCTACTTTCAGGCTTCCCCTAATATACTCGCGACAAAGTCGATGAGGATAACGCGGCCCACAAAGAGGTGAGAAATTTAGCCAAATTAATTAATGAATCCTGTGTAAAAGGGGGGTCGCATGAATCATCATGCGACCCCCCTTTTACACAGGACGAGCTCATGTGGGCCGCGTCAAGCTACAATCCGAAGAAAGCCCCTGGCCCTGACGGCCTCACTGCCGACATATGTAAGGCGACCATCACTCTGGACCCGAATCTGTTCCTGGCCCTATCAAACCGCTGCCCGGCCCTAGCGTGTTTCCCCAGGAGATGGAAAGAGGCAGCGATTGTAGTGCTTAGGAAACCCAATAGAGCGGACTACACGCACCCAAAAACGTTCCGACCCATCGGCCTTCTGTCGGTGTTTGGCAAAATATTAGAGAAAATGGTGGTGAAGCGGGTCCACTGGCACACTGCGCCAATGATCAGCCGGCACCAGTATGGCTTTATGCCGCAGCGGAGTACCGAAGACTCCCTCCATGCCATGATCCAGCACATACGGGCTGAAGTCGAAAGACGAAAGCTCGTTGTGCTGGTATCGCTCGACATAGAGGGAGCCTTCGATAACGCTTAGTGGCCGGCTGTGAGGTCCAGACTAGCCGAAACTCGGTGCCCCGTAAACCTCAACAGATGCCTCATCTGCTCAATCACTACCTCAGTGAAACCCGAAAACCGGTGAAAACCGGTCCGAATGGACCCGCAGACCCACCAAAGGGTGCGTGCAGGGCTCTATCGGGGGCCCCACGCTCTTGAACCTGCTGCTGAATCCGCTTCTGGAATAACTGGAGGGGATGGGCGTTCGCTGTCAAGCCCTTGCAGACGACGTGGCCCTGATGTTCTCGGGAGACGGGGCGACAGACATACAGGGCTGCGCCAATGCGGCTCTCGACCATGTTCGAGCGTGGGAAGTCCGTAACAAACTTAAATTTGCACCAGCTAAAACAAAAGCGATGGTACTCACTCGCAAACTGAAATACGACTCCCCGCGCTTGAGCATGGGCGGGAGCCCCATTGAGCTGGTAAACACTAACTATGAAGATCTTGGGGTTGACAGTTGACGATAAGCTCACTTTTAACGCGCACATCGCGAATATCTGCAAAAAAGCGCATAGCCTCTATCGTCAGCTGTCAACCGCCGCAAAAGTCTCGTGGGGTCTGAACCCTGAGATCATCAGGACCATGTACGTGGCCGTGGTGGAGCCCATCATACTCTACGCGGCCAGTGCGTGAGCGTCGGCAGCGCGGAAGAAGATCACTCGAAAGTTGCTAAACTGGGTGCAGCGGGAGTTTGCACAGAAAATCGTGAGGGCTTATCGGACGGTCTCTCTAAACGCTGCCCTAATACTCGCTGGGTTGGTGCCTCTGGACTTTCGGGTCCAAGAGGCGGCCCTTCTTCATGAAGTAAAGAAGGTCAGCGGGTGTTGGGGGACCGAGATTTGGAGAGGCCGTCCAAGTTTGAGGAGTCCCAGCACCCCGCTCACCTGGGAGGGATACAGTTCGACTGCTTGACGGACGGTGACGAAGTTACCACGCGAGCTGCCGTCGATATGAGGATTTTCACCGACGGCAGCAAAATTGACGGCAGGGTCGGCGCGGCGCTATCCATATGGGATAGTGCCTCGAAGACCAACTGCCGGAAATTAAAGCTGGGGAACTTCTGCACCGTATATCAGGCGGAACTGTATGCCCTGTATGAGGCCGTTAGGTACATAGCAAGATATTCAGCGGTGAGGTTTGGTATTTACTCCGATTCAATTTCCGCCCTACAATCGTTACAGACAGTGGATTCCCTTTACCCCCTAGTGATGGAAAATAGAAAAATAATTAAAGAAGAAACGGAAATAAGAAAAAACATTGAGTTATTTTGGGTGAAGGCACACGTGGGGGTGGAGGGAAACGAAAGGGCGGACGAACTGGCGAAACTAGCCGCGGTCGGGGTAAAGACCAGACCTCACTACGATAAATGCCCTTTTTAATTCGTCTGGCGACAACTTAGGTTAGAATTGCTTAACGAATGGAACAGGCGCTATAAAGAAGGAGAAACGGCCTCGGCAACGAGGGTCTTCTTACCTGACGCAGTAGGCTCCTACCCGGTGCTCCGTAGACTGGACCTGAATCCCGTGCTGGTTCAAGTTTTAACGGGGCACGGGGGGTTCTCAGAGTACTTGCGCCGTTTTAAGTGCAAGGAGAGCCCCTCGTGCATCTGTGACCCAGCACGGGACGAAACAGTGTTGCATTCCATCGTAGACTGTCTGGTGTTTTGTAGAGAAAGAGAAGATCTGGAACAAAAAATAAAACAGAAAATTAGTATCCAGAATATACATGAAATAATGGCAAATAAATAAATGACTGAGATATTCAACAACTATTGTAAAAACTTAGCCAAAAAAGTAATTTTTAGGAGCAAAACACAAAACAATGACTAAATCCTCTAGGTATTTTAAGATTACCAATAGTCTAGCATTTTAATATATAGCAATAAAAATCTAGTCAATTTTATTCTTTTAGCCTTTTAATCTTTTTAGCCTTTTATTCTTTTATTATTTATAAAATTTTATTGTATTTATTTTATTTTATTGCTGTATATTGCGTCAATTATTTTTTTGTTTTTAAATGTTAGCATTAGTAAAAAGCAAATTTGTAAACAAAAACGGCTTTCACGACCTAAAAAAACAAATAAGAAAAATGTTAGTTTTAAGACCTAAAGAGAAAAATGTAAAATTGACTATAAAATTAAAAAACTGAAAGATAAAGTCTCTGGCCACCCATGTCAGGGAGAGTAGCGGGGCGGCAAAAGGCCGCCCATAAAAAAAAATATACTCGTTGCGTACCTTATCCATTCGTATCACGCCACACATCCATCTCAATATTCGCATTTCTGCAGCATGCAATCTCTTTTCATCCATACCTTTAACCGCCCAATATTCCGATCCATACAATACCGCTGGTCTTATAATGGTTTTGTAAATCTTCCCCTTTAGTTTAAGGGGAAGTTGTGGGTCGCATGTTAATACCTGTTACCTTACCTGGGTTACCTGTCGCCACTTCATTCATCTTTCCCCGACCAGACAGAACCAGAAACCCGAATTGGTTCTGTGATACCTCAGTCTCTTCTCTCATTCGCCTATCTAACACCTTTTCCCAAATTTTCATACTATGCGACATGACCTTTATTCCTCGATAGCTGTTACAATTCTGTACATCCCCTTTATTTTTATAAATTGGCACAAGATTGCTGTTGTACCATTCATTGGGGATTGCTTCATCTTATTGAAAAACAAAGTCAGCCACTTCAATCTCTTTTAATACCTTCCATGCTTCAACAGGTATGCCATCTGGCCCCGCTGCCCTTCCATTCTTCATGCCTAGCACAGCCTTATTTACTTCAACTATGCTGATCTCTTTAACCATAGTCATGTTAACTAATATTTTTGGAAGGTCACGATTACATTCATTCTCCTCGTTCGTCAATTCTTTGAAATATACTTTCCAACGTTCTTTTATTTCCTCGTCATTCGTCAGAATATTTCCTTTCTCGTGTTTCACACATTTTACATGCACTATATCACTTGCATTCCTCTCTCTCTCTCGCTTTTGCCATTCTGTAGAGATATTTTTGCCCAAGTGGTGTTTCCAAAGACTGGTATAATTTTTCTTGTACTTTGGCCCTTGCCACCGCTACAGCTGTTTTTGCAAATTTCTTACATGCTACGTACATCTTTCTTTTAGATTCTCTCGTCTCCTCATTCATATCATCAGCACATTTCCATTCCCTAAATGCAATCTTCTTTTCTTTTAGTCTTTTTTACATCTTTATTCCACCACCATGTATCTTTATCTATCTTCCTTTTTCCTTTCGTTTCCCCTAATACATCTTTTACCACACATCGTCTAATACCATAAGTCTATGTTGCGGAGCCAGAGCCTCGCCAGGTATGACCTTACAGTTTTTAACAGATTTAATGCTATTGTATTTTATTAGGAGATAGTCTATTTGCGTACTATGCTTGCCGCTTTTGTATGTGATAAGGTGTTCGTCGGTTTTTTGGAATAATATATTGGTTATAGCGAGGTCAAAGTTTGTGCTGCTTGTAAAATACTTTCACCCTCCAGATTGCGATTTCCAAAGCCCCAACCCTCGTGTACTCTCTCGTACCCTTCATTCGTACGTTCCACATGTCCATTAAAATCCCCACCAATGACTATTTCTTCTCCACATGGTAAACGTATCATGATTGCATCAAAGTCCTCCCAAAACTTATCTTTCTATACATCATCACAACCAGCCTGCGGTACATACACACTTACAACATTCAGAACCAAACTTCCTAACAACAAATTAACAATTATAATTCTATCATTGAACCTTTTAAAACCTATTAAACTTTTTTCCTTCATCTCACTATCAACCACTATTCCTACACCATTCTTCTTGCCATCACTCCCACAGTAATAGAATTTATAGCCCCCTCCAATTTCCCTTGCTTTCATACCCTTCCACTTCGTCTCTTGCAAACAGGCAACATTTATTCTTCTTCTTTCTAGAACATCAACTAACTCACGTCCTTTTCCAGTGACCGTCCCTACATTCTAGCTTGCAATCCTCATTTTTACATCCCCTACTCGCTTTTTGCCCTCATACAACCTTTGCCCATGTTTCATTGGTGTCGGGTGTCGCACTTATGCATCGCCTCAGGCATTATTTGCCCGAGCATTACTATCTGGAAACGTGTTGAAAAAATGATTCAGCATTTATCGTTTTCTGACCGGCCGCCCGCCTGACATCAACCCTCCTTGGGAATGATTTGTACAATACAAAAAATACACATAAATACAAAATTTAAATTCAATTAGAAACTACACTATAAAATAGGACAAACAAATAATTAATAGTAGATAATTTTCTCTGTTATTATGTCGAAATAAATTGTTTTCCCCTGCTTTGAGAGTTTCCTCGTAGTTGCAGCAGTCTTGTAATCGATTTGATGTAGGTTGTCAAAACCACTTTTCCATATTTTTATTATTACTAATTGTATTGTTAAAAATATTTTATTCGTTTCTTCTTCTGGTTAATCTAATATTATTTGTCGTAACTAGTTTCGTAACCGCTTCTAAACCGTCGTATTCTTTTACTTTTCCCTTTCTATTTTCTTAATGTCACAGTATGCACACTTCAATTTCGTCAGTTGCAACGTATCTTTTTTCTACATATCTGCACCATTTGGGATTAAGATACAATTATCACGTACAGATAACCTCTTTCATATTTCTTAAATTATATTTTTTTTTAATTCTAAACGAAATTTAACATAAAATGATTTAAATAAATTATACGGAAACAATGTTGACATATTTCTCTATAACATATATCAAAATAGTAAAAATAACAGTATAATATTTTGTTACATAAACATACGCGAACCTACGAAACCATAATAAAAGCGCGTAAACAAACATTTAAAACCTCAACCATTTTACGTAAATAGTTATATTTTACAAATGATGACCTCAATTATCGCAATAAGTGTAACCTCCGAGCATAAAAAAGTATTGATGTAGATGAAACTAGAAAGAGGTGTTCCATAACCATGCCATATAGAAATCCAACATCTCTGCCTACCTCTTAGGAATACGGTCATGAGTGCATACTTATTTTTTTACTGCATCCTTACTTATTTCTTCAACTACAAGACGATATTTTCATGTACAGAAACTTGACCTGTAAAAAATTTTGCAGCTAGCAGCTTAGCAGAAGGGAATTATTTAAACGTTAGCCATTAACAAAGTGGCAGCGGTTAAGTGCAATTTTGCTCGGGTTACAAAAGATAGTTCCCGACATCTCTGACCTTACTTGTTGTGAGAAGATTTATACCTATATACATTTTTATATTTACACGACTAAATGCCAAAGCAGCTAAAAGCGTTAAAAATGGCAGATTTAAGAGAGTAAAGAAAATCTTACTTTATTATAGAGGTGTATAGATACGATAACTAAATGTATTTTTAAAATTGAAAGAATTTAATGAACGTTCATCTAACTAGGTTGAACTGCTTTTAGAGTAAATTCAAGTTGCATCTTATCCTTGCTAGCTGTGTTAATTAACATCCTACTCAGAAATTTTGAGGCCATTAAATTATTATGTGGAATGATTAAATTTGAATGCCAAACCCGACTGACCGAATGACTGACCGGTTGGCGCAGTGGCAAGACACTTGCCTTTCACGCCGCCGGTCGTTGTTCGATTCCCACCCAAGACAAACATTTTGTATGCATGAACATGTTTGTTTGTCTTGAGTCTGGATGTAAAGACCACCGGAGGACGGGCAGCAGCGTCCTTTTCTTAGTACGGTGGAACATACTGCGATCGCCAACCCACCTGCCAAGCGTGTCGATTATGGCACATTTCCACCCAAAGATTGCGATCAATGGAGGAGGCCTACGTCCAGCAGTGGACGATCATAGGCTGAGATGGACGGATGGATGGATGGATGGATGGATGAATGGATGGATGGATGGATGGATGGATGGATGGATGGATGGATGGATGGATGGATGGATGGAATGTAAAACGTATAAAGGGAAAAGAGATTCAATATTTCGTCATTAGGTCTTCAGAATTCTACTCTTAGTAATCCAGAAACTCAGTGCACAGAATTCGAGTGTGTTCCTTGTAGATTCTGGAACTATCAATGTCATACTCGAGGATGGCCACCGAAAGAGTTCTGGGTGAAGTAAATCATACATAATCCGGAAGTTCATTAAGAGAAAAAGTAATCTTTAGAAAAAAGTATTTCAGAATTCTATTGAAAGAATTATTTTAGATTCTATTTTATTACTGTTTTTTAAATGTAATGAGAGTATTATATTTTTGTAATCTGTTTATTGGAAATATTCATACAAGAACTTCGATTTAATCACAACAGACTGGCAATGTAATTATACGGGACCAATCAGATCACGTGCCGAGCGCAGAGAACGTTGTGTTGTATTTGAAATTATATTAAATAATAAATCATGGTAGTAACAACAATTTTATCCATAAATTTAATGCTAGATTATTCAGACTTGTTTTCTGGCATATTGAATGGGTTTATGGAATTATTGGGATGATTTGTGTCTTATGTCTTATGATAAACAGTTTTTGTTACAAATTTCTGATTGTTTTCTATAAAATCATTTTAAAATACTTTTAGCTACTTTAAACTTGATAATTAAAAATATGCTTCAAAAGAATAAACCCTTTTTTCATTAAGAAAATTTCTCGTAACTTTTAACCCTTTTACGAGTTGCTTTGATTTTATTTTTAATTACATTTTAAGTAAATCAGTTTTATGTTTTTGGATCCTTTTGTGCGATATTAACTGTATTGGTCTAAGTTAAATAAGAAAAATTAAACTTAACTTTGTAAAACCGAAATTAATACCCATCCTAAACCATCACAGGTTTCTAGTGTATTTTCAAAAAACATGATAAACATCATCTCTGAGCTGGATCTCGCCAATACCATATTTTTGCGTCGTATGCATTTTCTACCTTATATGTTAAGTTATGGGGAGGGTTCCGAAAACCTGTTTGAAACAATATCGTCATGAATTGTTTAGTAGTTTCACTTATATCTTTAGAAAGCAACTGAGTTCATCTGGTGTTATGTCTATTATCACTAAACATCGTTTGACCGTTCGTTTGTTTCATTACTCTATACAAATCGTAGCGGCTAACTCTATCTTTTACTAGAAACACAGGACCTAGTTCTTCGTTCGAGTAGTATAAATAAAAAATATAGTCCACATTATTCAGTGACAGAAGAGTTTTTAGTGGTGCAAAATTACATAAAGTCGGTTCAGTAGTTTTCGATTTATAAGGAACAAACAAATAATAAACAAATATTTTATCTCATTTTTTAAATGAAAATAGCGTTTGACCACAATCCCGCCTGATGTTAAGTGGTAGTGTGGCCGAAAAATGTTACGCAAAATTTAGGAACAGCCTATTTATTCTCCTTCTTTATAGTATTAGTATGGAAAAACAAATATTAACCACTAACAAGTATTTTAATTGCTTATATTCGCTTGAACCCTCTTGATGGCACTCCGATCAAGTATTAATGGTATGCTTTACATATAATATTATTATCTCTAGTGCGTCATGAAATCCGCAAAGGGTTCCTAAACCTACAAAAACAATTATTAAACATAGTAACAGGAAATAAAAAATAAACAATGTTTAATTACTTAACCTTCTTTGCTGAATACACAATCACATTACGCCGATGAGATTGCAAACTGAGCCACGTTGTTAATTAACATTGAATTGTTGTTAATTCGCATCGCTCAGTTGATCATCTTAATTATAATGTAGACGTAATTTATTAGTAGTATTACATTCGTAGTACTATACCTCTGTCCAAGCACTATCAACCGTGACATAGAGGGGTAGGCAGATATTACTAATTTCAATTTGGCGTAATACTGGAAAACCTCTGTATTATTTTCTTCTTTATCCATAGATTTAAGCATGGTCGAATACCTCATCAATAAATAATCCTAAAATAAGAAAAAGCTAAGCTTTTCATATTTACATGTGTTTAAAGCCCTATTAATTTGACGCCAAATATGACAATTCAATATTCCGTGTGATTGTCAAATTCGCTGTAAAAAAATGTTTTATTACAAACACATGTGATATCACTTAGGAATGAATTTAATTTCGAGAATATAAATATTAGAGTTTTACAAGATTATCAAGACAAATAATTTCTAATGCTTAACCTGATAATTTTCAACAAACATTAATTTATTTACTTGTAAATTTATCTATTTTGTTCACCTGCGCAATGACATAAAAATAGTATACAAAAATATAACAAATCTTAAAATTTCAAAACATGAGGTCAACTTAAAAAAGTGAACACAGCACGTAAAAAAATTGATATGTAAACAGAAAAAAGAAACGAATAGATAGACATTCCATTACTGGGAAAATTGAGATTGTTGGTTTAGTTTTCACCAAAGGCTTATAGATGGCACTGTATCGCAGTGTAATTTCCTAAGATCGCGCTTAAAAAATGTTGTTATCGATAAAATAGTTGTAGTAGAATTTTAAACCACCGGCTTTCGTAAGTAAATAATTGTAATACTAATAATAACTTATGACGTATTTTCTTGTATATAATATTTAGATTTCCATACATAAATTAATTTGAAATCTACCTATAAAATTGGCCAAGCCTAGGCCTAGGCATTAATTAAGATAAGCAATAAGAAATATTTATCTTTTTTGACATTTGTTTTGACATCAACATGTCATACATTTTTAAATATAATTCATTTAAATTTTATAAATCTTTGTTATTTGATAATGATATACTACATAAGTTATGTGCGGAAAACAAAATTGGTGATGCATTTGATCAGCAGCAGATCTGCAACTACGCACAGATTGGAATACCCATTGAACCCGAGTCTAATGTTGGACTGCTTACATATTCTGTACTGTTGAAACAAATCAATATGTAACATTAGCACTTCGAGCGCAGGCTGCAGCGGAACCCCCAACTTCTGGCAGAATCAATCCAATCAATTCAATTCAAATTTAATGTATCTTGTGCTATTTTATAATTTCATATTAAATACCGTATATAAGTAAGTATACATTTCCAAGGAGGGTTGGCGTCAGGTGACCGGCCGTAAAACTATAGCCAAAACCAGTTGCAGTATGGACTACATTAGAATTCAAGATACATGGTAGGGTAGTACATAATGTGCTGACCCTATGCAAGTGGAAAAAGGGCAGGGAGATGAATCAATAAGAAATATTATAAGGAATTCATTTACTTCTTTGTATGGTCTGTGTTTCTACTTATTTATACCCACTTATTGTATAAAATAATGTAAGCATGCAAAGTAAGAATAGTAAGTACATCATACAAATTGCTACTGAGATTATCACTATCTCGCCACATTAGGAGATAACCGTTATACTCGTATATTATACTCTTAAATTGACTACTTTATTTCACAATTCTTTTAAATAATCCTGGACGAAAAAACAATAATATAAACAACAAACAATACAAAAGTGTTATAATTTTTGTCTCTGTCTTCACATAAACATATTTTCGGGTCTTGGTAAGGTCGAATAGCTAAGATTTGTTTTTATTTTATTTCATACTATCTGTTGGAATTCAATAAAAACTGTGTATTCATTCAAAAAATGAAACTGTCCCATCGGAACTACATTTACCAGACCATATTCTATATGTACGCCAAATTTCATTCAGATCCGTTAAGCCGTTCTGTAGGTTTTTTAGTAATAAACGTCCATCCAAACTATCGCATTTATAACATTAGTAACAAGGAGAAATTGAAATTATAATTTTTAATTTTACATCTTTTCTTTTACGTCATTAGCACGATTACCGACTTATAAAGTCGAACAATTTCAATGAAGCAAATAAACAAATTGCCTTGAATTAATTCAATGTACTTCCTCTGAATCCAAATGACCGCTTTATTCAAAGGCCAGGTTCGCTCGAGCTCAAGCATCGGGGGTAATTGAAAACGTAGTTACAGGGATACGGAATCAACTATTTAGAAATGTTAATTCTTTTAGTACAATAATTTTCTTTTTCCTTAATACTATTTAGTGAAGTCAAAGGAATTTTACTTTTATACATCATTAATTTTTCCGTGTGAGTATTCAAATTAAAAGAGATCATGTGATATGAATTAAAGAAATTTTCATTTATCGTGAGCTTCAATATGCATACTGTATAACTTGAAAATACCGAGAAAGTCTAAGAAGTTTATTTTAGGTAAAAATAATATTAACGCTAATTTGAATTTACATCATGGATTATCAAACTTTTTTTAAACTTAAATTTACTGAACGCCGTATTGATACCAAAATGATCTCAAATTGCCCAAACACAAAACATTAAATATATTACAAAAGCGCCAATTTCACTGGAATAAAACTATTAAACAATGTACCAATTAATACAAAGGCAAGGATTGGTAACTTCTCCAAAATAAATATAAAGACCTGGTTGTTAGATCATGCATTTTATGCCTTTCAGGACTTCTATAATTATAAGTAAGTAAATTATATTTAATAGCGTTCTTAATCAATGATTGCAAATTAACAATATATTATATTATAGTAACAATAACGTAAAAAAATTATTCTTATTGCCTTACTGATTTTTATTGACTCCCTGAGTGGGTCGGAGGACAGTCAGAGTCGGGCTTATTGATTTATTAAATTAACTACTAATTTGATTTTTATTTCTTATACGTACATCTGTGGTATGCTTCCACCGGTTTAAATGTTTCAGTGCTTAGATACAAAAAGGAATTTTCATATAAATGACATCTTGAATTAACATCACTGCAACGAATCTCTTAATAATTTCACTAGGGGTGACTATGGTAATACGCTGCCACGTTGTGAAGATATCTGAAGCATTACGTAATGGAAGCAATTTAAGATATTTACGTTAAATTATTTCATTATCTGTTATTACAACGAAATACATAAAGGAAAACTGAATATTGTGTGACGATGACGGGAAAATGGCAGGGAATTACCAGATGACCAAAGACACATACTGAAATCGATGAAGCTATCCGAAGGTAGCTTTTCAGCTCTAAGCAGCCCTGACAGGAAATATTAAAAAAATCTGTTTTTAAGTATATTACTGCTATTTCATCTTTCATTCATTTACAGTAAAAATCTCAAAAGAAAGATTAAATAAAAAAAACAATAAACTTGATTAATAGAAAGACCCGGGACCCTGCTCTTTATATTTGTTTTTACTTTTTCCCTAAAGCTTATCTTATCAAATTTGTCTTTTTTTTGTACACACCAGGAAAAATGGCTTATCCAACGAATAGTTTATCAAACGGTGTTTAGGCTCTAGGAGGTCACAATGAAACGGACACGTATAAATACCCGCAAACATACATAACGTTACCCTCCTGTCAGTCGGGCAAAAATAATTTAAACTATGAAAAGTTATAAGGAAATTGATGTCGTTTACGCTTGGATTTCGAATTGAAAAATTTAAAGCTGAGGAAGGAACATCGTAACAAAAGTCTGACTAGAAGCTTTATTTTGAAAGGATATCGGAAAAGCTCAAGTAAGTTTCTGTGCTCGGCAAGTGGCATACGATATGAGCCTGACTTTGCATAACTTTGAAACTTTTCGATCATATTTAATACCAACACTAAGTGTTAAATTAATCGCTAATTTATGGACTTTAGAATCTATAGAAACTAATCATGTAAGCAACCGAATTGGCTCTAAAATGTAGAATGTACATATTAGTATAAAGTGATTTTGTTAGGAGTTATTGTGAGACACGAATGTTAGACATTTAAACTAAACTAATTTTGAGGAATTTATTGTAACATACTCAATATTTTAATACCCGTCGTTTCAAACGCTTTACAACATTCATGGTCAGGAGAAATATTTTTAATTATTATCTCTTACATTCTTATCTGCCTCTGTATTTTTATATTATTATATTTTATAGAACGGAACAAAAATCAATTATAAAAAGGGTACTTCGACGTTAAACACCTCAGACCCCTGTGATCACGAGTTCTAAATGACGCGATAAAACCCATAAAATATGTTTAATTTAAAGTGTACACTATATTTAAATAATAAAAAAGTACATTTAAGTTATAGAAGATTTTTATCCCTCGATTAATAGAACAGTCCTTCATTTATATCAGTAATGCTAGTATTTTCATTTTGTTCATTCCATTTAAAACAAATACTAGGGAATCTGAGCAATACCAAATGTGGGGTACATTTGGTGATTTCTTGGGTACGGCAAGAGGTGGGTTCTAAAAATTAAAATATTAATTAGATGGTTCGAAGCCCAATCAACTTTGGGAACCACTGTATTAGACTATTCAATTCATAGCTTTTATTACAATTGGGTCTTGTATAAAAACAGAGAACATTTTATTCCTTGTATCTTCCGCATAGCATAATAAAGCAGACTGAGGCGGGCATGCTTTAAAAATGTAAAGTTAATTTGTTTCGCCAACAGTCACTGGTGTAATGAAAAGTTAGTATTCAAATAATTTTACATATGCAAGAAGTTTTTATTGCATTTTGTTTTTGAAACAAAAATATTATTTATTTTAATTACGGCATTTTAGAGTTAACTTTTAGATCTTAGACTTTACCGTAATACTTGAATATGTTATACTATATCATATCCACAAAGATGTTTACCCAAAAGTATGTAGTAAGATTTAATTTACAATTAATATAATAGATACAATTCATTACAATGACATTAATTAACAAACCTAATTAATATACCTTAGCTGTGAACTTTTTTAAAAATGTTACATTTTTAACCTCAGACTCTGTTTATACGTATATTCCAAATATACATATTTCCTCCAATATAATAATCTTGTGCCTAATGAAATTGACAACTCTTATTTCAACTTCTTTCTTTCAATTTTAATTTTAAAGTAAATATGATTTTTCTTTATGAAAAATTGCAAAGCGTAAAAGAAATAAATTTTGTTTACAAATACAAATCAAGGTAGGCGTAAAGAGATAAGTAGAAAATTATATAGACGACGGATACGATGGAAGATTTCAGACTGTAAGTATATTGGTTTTATGTAAATTCGAATTACTGCGAGCGTCACAATAAGTAAGTTTGTATGGCGTGATTGTTTTCTGAGCGATACCATCTGAACGCGTCGCTTTTCACTTATTTTATACAGTCGTGAACTCATTTAACCATTTCCAATGAATGATGTGTGGTTGAGGTTTATTCCACTTCTATTCCCTTTTTATGTAGTAGAAATCGCAATAGGCTTTCTCCTTTTATAGAACTTATTAATTTAATTAATCATCTATCTCCACCGTGATCCCTACATATATGAGTCGTTTATTTTTATTTTTTTATAATTCGTGAATTGAATGTTTTTGTGAGTTCATACAAAATTCAACATAAATTGATCACAAACAAGCTGTCAAGCGATTTGATTAACAACACGTCACGGTGCACTTGGCACCACACTCCAATAAGCTTGTAAGGGTAAGCTTCGACTAGAGCGGACAGAAAATCAGTAGAACTTAAAACGTTACAGTGTTTCTCAATAATCTGCAACAGTTAATTTAAAAACGAAGACAGCCGACTGACTGGACACTTCATCACCTCCCTGCCCTTATCCCACTTACGTAGGGTCGGCACAGTATGTACTACTCTTCCATATATCCTGGACTCTACTGTAGTCCATACTATTATTGGTTTTGGCTAGTTAGTAGTAAGGGGCTATGTTTCCGCAACTCCACGGCTAGCGCGTATTTTGCGTGTGGACAAGACATTGGATCACTCCAGCCAGCCCAGCTCCCCAAAGAACCCCAGTAACCCCTTTATGTTGCCGGCGATCTCTGGGGGCGATTCCGGTATGCCGAGATACTTAACTTTGTATGCCGACACTGCCGGGCAGTGTAGCAGGACGTGAGATGCCGTTTCGTCCTCCTCCATGCACGCTCTGCATAGAGGACTGTCGGTGATCCCTACGTTAAACAGATGTTCGTTATAATACCCGTGACCTGTAAGAGCTGCTGCGACGATCCGGAACTACGACTTGGTCAGGCGAAGTAACCTACTTGAAGAACGCCTGTTGATATTTGTAAAAGCTCCTTTTGCCTGTATACAATCATTTATGTTGTACCATATTTCGCAGTGAAGTGCGTGGCTTTTCCCCATTACCTGCGACCTTAAGTATGTGGGAGGTAGGGGAACGATAGGCCCTGGACCGATTGCTCAGCTGCTGGAGCCTCTGCGGGCCAGCGCATCTGCTGCGTCGTTTCCTCTTGCTCCGCTGTGTCCTTTAATCCATTGTAGGATTATGTCATTTCCTGCACCTATCTCATTTAATCGCAGGTGGCATTCGTAAATAAGTGCTGAGGTTATAGTACTACTCCTCAGTGCTTGTAGCACCGCCTTGCGATATCTCCGATAGTATACAGATATTTCTATCCTTAACCTTTCTTGCAGCTATTGCCTGTGCTGCTTCAATCACACCAACGCATTCTGCTTGGAAAACCGTGTTATACGTACGGTCTGTATATACTGATGTTTAGGTCCTCTGAGAAAACTCCTGCACCTGTAGCTTGTTCCGTTTTGGATCCATCAGTGTAGATCTTTAGACTGTATTAATTCATATTTTTCCTCTATTATCTTTGAGAAGTTGTATTTTATATTTACTGTCGAAGACATGTATTTTGGAGATCATATCTAGATTCGCATCCATTATGGGTACATTTATTCGAAGCGACTCTAGGATAGACGTATGAGAAGTCCTGCTGTTTCTCCATAGATGTAGGTTTCTCAATCGTAACGCTGTCAAGGTAGCTACCTGATGTATGTAGATGTGAAGAGGTGTCAGGTTGAGCATGACTTCAATCGCGGCAGTAGGAGTTGTCTTCATGCGGCCTGTTGCCGCCATGCATACTAGTCTTTGACATTTCTGATGTTTGTTACGAGAAGTCGTCTGGTTTGTCTTAGCCCACCAGACAACTGCGCCGTAAGTAATCATGGGGCGGATGACTGACGAGTAGAGCCACAGCACCACCTAAGGTGCTAACCCCCATCTTTTGCCAATCCTCTTCTTGCATTGTCAGAAGGTAATGGAAGTCCTGGATATTCTATTTTCCAAGTGTTTGTTCCAATTAAGCTTGTTGTCCAGGATCACTCCAAGATATTTGACCTCAGTCGCGAGTTGTAGTTGTGTGCCGAAAAATGATGGTAGCTTGTGATTGCCCAAAGTTCTTTTGTTTGTAAACATCACAAGCGCTGTTTTGTTCGGATTAACTGATAGTTCAGAATCTTTAGACCAGCGTTCTACAATTCGTAGTGCTGCCTGTGTGAGATCGCAAGCGAATCCGCGTAGCCCACCGTGTAAAAGTAATTTCTGTTTAATTTAGTAATCAAGTCGTTGATAACAAGGTTCCACAAGAGTGGTGAAATTACGCCTCCTTGTGAGCATCCTTTAGCAATGGAGACAATTTGAGCATCGTCTGTAGTAATTATCCTTTCACTGAGCATCTGTGTTATCCAATCGCAGATTGTAGCTTCGACCCCATGATGTAGTAGGGCCTTTTCTATAGTTCTGGAGTTAGTCTTATCAAAGGCTCCTTCTATGTCAATAAAGGATCCTAAGCATATCAATTTCTTCTCCATCGCTTCCTCAATCTTAGTTACTACCTGATGGAGCGTGGAGTCTGTAGATCTGCCTACACTGTAGGCATGCTGTAGTGAATGTAGGGGGTTAGATTTAAGTGCTCCTTCCCTGATGTGTCGCTCAATAAGTCTCTCCATGGTTTTGAGCACAAAAGATATGAGACTTATGGGTCTAAATGATTTGGTGTTTGTGTAATTGGTTTTGGCTATAGTTTTATGCCGCCTGCCTGACGCCAACCCTCCTTGGGAATATACATACACTTGTAAAAGGTATTTAAAATAGCTCAATATACATTAAATTTGAATTGAATTGCTTCTTCCAGAAGCTGAGAGTTCTGCTACAGCCTGCGCTCGAAGTTCAAGTGCTAATGTTACATATTGATTTGTTTCACAGAAGATGTAAGCAGCCCAACATTAGACTCGGGTTCAATTGGTATTCCAATCTGTGCGTAGTTGCAGATCTGCCGCTGATCAAATGCACCACCTATTTTGTTTTTCGCGCATAACTTATATATCATTATCGAATAATAAAGATTTATGAATCGTAAATAAATTAATTTAAAAATATTTAAGACATGTTGATGTCAAACGCCAAAGTTAACTGACTGGATACTTATTACGGTATTTTATTTTTCTCCCATATTTTATTTTTGTTCACAGCTCAGCACAGGGATAATAACAGGGATAGTCCGTGACTATGGGTGTAATGTAATGCGATTATTCTATCGTTCCCTATCTTGCTCCGCTCTAGTGGAGATGCATCCTTTACTTTGCAAGCTCAATCCATTCATTCGGATTTTATCGCCGTTCTACTGGAAATGTAATATAAGTTTTGATTACCTGATAACAACTCTTGAAAATATTAAATTATTAAGGACCGTTTTCTTTAAGTTTTAAATTTTGAAAGAACTGGTGTAATAATTTGCACTAGAGACAGTAAGATTGTGAAAAATATGTGCATAATCTGTATGTAATATTGGGTGATAGGGAAATGAGGCGACATCAAGCAAGCATGTAAAGACAATTGACTTTATTTAGATCTACCGTCTAGTCGTGTTTGTTTTAAAAAAATGTATGAAAGCTTAGATGAAGTGACACATTATAATTTGCCCGAACTACGTGTTCTTGTATTTACAAACATCTATACTAATATTACAAAGAAGAAATTATTTTATTTTTTGTTGCTAATAAATTCAAAATCTACTTAATCGATCTAAAAAGCGACAAGCGATAAAATCAGCGACAAACATAGGATATTTTTTTATTTGTCTATCTTTCTCCCAAGATCTTATACAAAAATACTTTTCTATTAAAAAGGTTTTAAGTAAAAAAAGAGCTTACAAATCAACAAACGGGATGTGTTCGAATGCAGTAGCTAATTAAATACGACAATGTGAAGGTTGACACAATAGAGAGACTTGTTATTGCAATTGCTACCGGGGGAAATTAGTTGCAGTCGCTACCAAGTGTTGCAATTTCAAATATTACACTATAATGTTAAGCTTAGATTGGCAATATGTGGCGCAGTTACATTTTTGACACGCCGCGGCAGTAAAGTTAATTTCTAATACATTATTACGATAATAACAATCAATGGAAAAAAACTTGTTACGTTTCGTAGACCTTACTTACTTGATTACTTCTATAGTACGTAGGTATGTATGTTTTCATATTTACAGAGCGGAGTTTATCTACTGAAACTCACATATATATGCGCCATTCGAGAGATATAATATTTTTCTACTTTCCTCGTGGCAAAAATCTAAATTACATGTCACGCAAGCGCACAGATTCATATTCTGCAACGTGAAATATTTTGTTTCTTTTGTTTGAAATGCTGCAGATTCATCTAGGATTAAAATTACAACAAAGAGAACGGAAATGTAGGACTAAGAAATATTAACTTATAGTGTGAGCTCATTCCGCATAGATTGTAAATAATTAAAACAATAATTAAATGAATGGTACTTTGCCAACAACTTTAACATCCGGACAGCAATTTGACACATTATTCGCCCGGACACCATGAGCTCTGTAAAGCACACGAAACGTCGGAAAATAAAATATTAATTTTTAGTTAATATTTTAATTCCCGACGTGCAAAAAAATCAGAAAAATTAGTTTATTTCCAAACATTAATTTGATTTTCACACACATTTCTCCATATTCCCTAAGAAAAGTAATGAGATCATTTTTTTTATTATTCATTAATAAGAAAAAAAAACGGAATCCGTTTAGTACCGAAGTAATAGTTTTTACATAGATTAAAACTTTCAACTTACACTAAAACAATTGAAATCTCCTTATTACTACTACCTTACAGAACTTAGCAACAATTAACAATTTGAAGTACATAGGTACGTACAGAACAATTAATTTAATTTCACTCTAAAAACCATCTAATGCGCTACTATTTACTTACAAATCATAAATTTCGGTCTCTCTGTTTTTAAATCATGTTAAATCTTAAACAGAAAACTCAAATTGATTTAATTTTATAAAATAAATTTGAAAATATGTTTCTGTTTGGATAATAAAATGTGCAATTGTTTTTATTTATTCAATTGCTGCAAAGCCATAATATTATACGACTCTCAGTTACGACTAGCGTAATATATTTTACATTCTCCCCTATCAACGGAAAATGGGAAAGCGTGTGTTTTTTTTATAAAATCATTCTAGTGAATTAGTAAATTTCATATTCGACCTCCTGCTTACTACATCTGTCGTCCTTTTAATCTGATTGGGGTATAAAGATCCAATATATTGCTGTTGTCAAATATTATTGCATTGTAGTTTACAGTCATAGCCAACTCGATTAAAAGAAAATACGAAAGTTTATTAGTATTTCGATGAGAGCGCTTCCGAACTTTGCTCTCTCGACAGCCGCTTACCTTGAGAACTTTTTTGATATTTCCAAATTATGCTGATTTCCGGTTTACATTTTGTACAAAATTTAACATAAAACTTTCATCGTACCAGTCTGTGTTTGCTTTTCTTATCGAGGTTTCTATTGCTTTCAGAAGTTCTTATAAGCATCGCGGCAGTACAATTCGGCTACTTGAAAAAGCAGTTGAAAGCAGTTTGTAAGTTTAATAGCGTTTTACTCTGCCTAGAAAATTTTAACGTGTTAAGAACATTTCTTGCCTTCTTAAGTCTTAATTTCTGTCTATTTAATTTGACGGATAGATATTTTGTAAGTATTTATAGATAAAGTTGGTGAGCATGTTTTGCTAGTGAAAATAGTACTCTAAGTATGAAAACAAAAAAAATACATTAAATAAACAAGGTATATACTTTTTATATACATATTCTATGTAACAAGTAATCTATACTATCTGTGGCATATGGCAATAACTATAGTAACATACGTCATATGAATGCCAACAGAACGGTATAAGTTTACTAAAATTATTTGATAAAACATTTCTTACAAAATTACTTATTGTCCATTGAAGTATTTTATGAATAAAACAAAAAAACTACAAAGTTGATGGGTCACATACTAAAGTAATAAATTTGTGATAAGTATGTTATATTATTTTCATATTTGTAAAAATATAAAGGTAAGTAAATGTTTTATTTGCATTAGATAGATATATGGGAGCAGTCTTCCAGTTATTAAAATTCTCAACACAACTTATCGATTGCAATTTGCATACCGAATCAAAAAAATTAAGTTCGCAAAAATTTGACACCAAATACAATACTGTACATCAGGGGTCAGCAACACGCGGCCCGCAGGCGCCATGTGGCCGCGGATGTCCTATTTGCGGCCCGTAATCGTTTTTTTAAATTAATCTTAAATATCGTTTGTTAATTGTACGTAACTTAGTACGTGTTATAATTAAATTATCTTTGTCAAGATAAATTTATAATTAACATTTAAATAGTACTTTTTTTTCATCTTTTATGAAATATGACAAATTATACGTACGTATATTAAGCCTTTAGGGTTGACATTACAACTGAGGCCCTCCTTTACTATATTATGCCACTCTGGGGCTCCTGCCTACCAATAAGTTGCCGACCACTTCCGTAAATAAATACAACAAATCGAATAAAACCGATTCGTTATTCGTATGATTTGTAACAAAATATTAAAACAATCTTTGATTGACGAAAGTAATAATTTTACTTTACACAGACATTAAGCAGTTAAAGTCTTCAAAATGACAAGGTCTGAGGCAGAAACGGAGATTGATAAAATGCGGGCTTTGGAAGAGAGGATAAAGGCACCGTCGATATGGGGACGATTGCCTTGTGGGATACGATTCGAAGACCTTCAAGATATTCGCTATGAAGATGCTGTGAGACTTATAAAAAAACATTATCTACCCGAAGAGGTAAGATTAGTTTATCGAAGAAAAATATTAATAATCTACGAAACTTGGTGATCGTTATTGCATAAAGAAAACCTATCAATTATGTCACCGTATGATCAATCTATCTCAAAACTAAGGTACTAAGTAATAGAAAAACTGTGATGTAAAAGAAGTCACTAGAATAATTGATGATCAAAGAAATAAAATAAAATGATGAGTGCATTGGGAATTAATAAACATGTACTTTGATATCCCTCAGGATGCATTGGTCCATGTCCAATTTGGATATTATTACGTACTGAAATGTCTTGAAATGTAATCTAAGAAACAGCATTTTCTTCCTTCGTATTTAAACAACCTTCTGTAGGTTAAAAGTAAAAAGTAACGCATTTTTCAAATAAAATCAAATAAATTTGTTAATTTAAAAATTATCAACGTTTTTTTTAGTTAAATGAAAAGAAATTCATGTTTCACAGATAACATACAGGTCTGTTAAATTGTTACAAGATAAAATAGGTACTGATGAATTTGTGCACAACGTTCGCATTTGGATGAAGGACAAAATATCGTTGGCAGCAGTTAAGGAAGGGACAAATAAATTAGTTGGAGTCCTAATTATGAGGATACAAGAAAAAAGTAAGTTAAATATACATTATACATATCTTATAGCTAACGCACGACGATTTACGGCTGTTAATATTATAAATCGATTGCAGACATGTAAAAGAAGATATCTATAAAATTGCAATTTTACAGGAGAGCACATAAGACATTAAAATTATTTCCATTCTGTGTGTGAATATTTCTGTGATGCATTAAAGTAACGTTTCTTATATTTACTCGAGTATTTGATATTGAAAATAAATAATAATTAAAAAGAAAGGAACTTCGCCACCATCTTTGACAGCGGGATGTCAACACCTCAGACCCCCGTGACCTTTGTCGTCGGGAATTGAAATATTAATTAAATGCAGTAAAATCCAGTTAATTACTTTGATTTAAGTGACGTTTATTATTAATTTTTAACAGTTTTTATCGTTATATCGTTAAGATATTTAATATATCTTATCTGTGAGGTATTTTTCTTCTTATTATTTAAATTACCACCACATTTTATAGGCATACATTTTTTATCAAATGAAACCATGTCGCTGCACAGTAATATTAGAAAAAATCCGACACCTGGAATTATATTAAAATTGTCTAAATATAAAAAAATAATGTGCAATGTCACAAATATTTCCAGTAGCCTGATGGTATAAATCCATATTTGTTTTTCGATTAATTTAAATTTCAATTCACTCAGCTTGTGCTGCAATCATTAATTTACTATATTCGATTAATTCTACTTCTGTTCCTTTCTTAGATGCTTTTTCTCGAACATTCAGTCGCGTGAAGCTTACACATAATCCTCTATACTCAAAAGTAATGAAATTCTATAATGAAATTGAGAAACCTGTAAACTTGTTTGAAGAAATGGGAGTCAGACGATATTTAAAATTTTATATCTTAGCTTTAAAAGCCAGATATCGACATAGAGGTAAGTTGAAAAAAAAAAAACTCTACTCCTGGTTTAGGCCTAAATTTAATACATTTACTTTTTAGACAGGAGAACCAGACAATGGCTCAGAATAGAAATCAACTAAATTATAAATTATTATAAAATTATTAACATTAAGCGACCAGGTGTTGGATGAAAACTGATACCACGAATAAAAAGGAAGAATAACAAAAGAATAACAAATCAGAACTGAAACTGCTTTGATTTTAATATTATAGCGTAAACAGGTCTCGAAATATTTAATTCATCAGGCGAAACTCAGAAATATAAATACTACTATATTTCTCGCCTGTATTCTGTTGGGAGATAGTATTTTCCCACTCAAACAACAACATTTTTCTTCTATAGTAAACATCGTCTGTTTATTTTGTCAGGTATTGCTAAAGAAATGTTAAAGGCGGCTATAGAGCTTGCTTCAAGTGCCAACGTACCAGCGATTGCGGGTATCTTGACAACCTCACGCGGTCACGTCATCGCCGAAAGCTTAGGATTTGTAAAGTTCAATGAAATTTACTATATTAGATATCTTATCGATGACCAGGTATATTACTACTGTTATTTCCTGCCTTACAAGTATTTATCTTAATTTTAGTATTAGCAGAACGCTATACCGTATACAGTCCTAGCCACCTTTTTAAAAATCTGTCAAATTTATTCACTTATTGCATCATGTCTCTAATAGTTGGTAAAACAAAACTTGACATTGTGATAGAGGTTAAATCGATAATGTAATGCCGCTTTGTTCCCTTAGAGTTTTAAAAAATAATTGCATTCCAGATTGCTTTCTTTGACACCGGTTTGGGAAACTATGGAGCCGCCTTAATGGGCTATCGTATACCCGACGTCGAGGAACCCGCAGAGGTCCAACCCCAACGCTCTTCCAGATTCAACTTGCAACCCATAGCATACGAGGATGATGACTAAAATCGTTTGATACACTTCATATACCCAGTAATGTATTATTTGACACAAAAATCTTAATTTTTACTGCCGGCAAATGTACAAATTAGATCATACACGTGTTTTGTAATTCCTTTGTTTATTACATCTGATTATTATCAAATAGACGACATTAATTCGTGTACCTCGTACGTATAATCACGACGCTATAGTCTTGACAATTTAATTTTTCTGTCTAGTGATGACTGTTTTAATTTAATTTTAATATATATATTTTTTTCAAATTTCCGATAATAATAGGTCTTGAAAGAACAAATAGTAAAAATCGTGTCGTTTTTAATTATACGAATAAAATTCTAGCATGAATCAAGTAAAGAAAAAAGTAAAAAGAAAAAAGAATAAAGTAAGTAAAATGTAAATTAAAAACGTCACATATATTACATTACCTTATCGCAAGTGAATAAGTGAATGAGGATTTACATTTCCTTATGCATAGAGCCACAACCTTTGCTACCTTTAATTTTATCAAAGCGTCTTAGTAGAAAATTTTAAAAATGTAATAGATTTACTACACAATTTTAAGAAGAAACTGTATTACAAGTTTGAATTTAGAATAGATAACTATTTTTATCAAGAAGATGAGTAATTATTATAAAAAAAGGCAAACGAGCAATCGAATGGCTTGAGTTTTATTGTCCACTATTAATTATTATAAAAGTAATTTTTTTACACACTTGTATCCATAACTGTTACTAATTAATAACTCTTCTCTATATTGCACATAATTCTAGAGCTTTCCTCCTTTTGTTGCATTAAATTACTAAATCCGGCAGGCGTTGCAACATCTTGTAAAATAAAAATAATCCAAATTCCAAATAATATCAAAGGATTGTGCAAAAGAGTTTAACTAAAAACGAAAAACATTTATTTATTTATTTAAATATCGATATTTTAGTCCAGAGACCTCCGCGATCGTCCTCTGAACACCCTACCAAAGTCCCATCACAATATTATATGACAAAATGGTATAGGAACGCATAGAAGCAAACAATTTAATGTTTGTAACATTGATTTTTGGTCGACTGATAACGAGTGTAATGTTTTCGCATTATGTATGTTTATGGGTATTTATGTATTCGTATATCCGTTCTACTGTGACCTTTTAGAACCTACACGACTGAACTGATCTTACAAACAATCGGGCTTTAGTTTTTTTTTAAATCGAATACTGCTTATTTATATATAGATTATTTTACCAAGTTGAGTTATTAGATTGATCTATCTCATAATGTAAATAATAATATTTTCTGTCATATGATACGATTTTGAAAAGTGACGATATATAAAAACCTTTCAGCTAAGTTTGATTGCTTCTTTGTAAAGTTAATACATTAAACAAAGCTTTTGATAACGGTATTCTTAAACAAGTTATAGCCGACTCAAAGTTTCTTTCAAGTTATAATGTCTCTTTCTTACAAGTAAACCTTTCATTTTGAGTTTGGTAAAATTACTAAAAGCTGATATTTCTTGTATTCGTAGATAAGTACTAGTTTTTTATAATCAAATATTTTTATACGCCGGCGCCTCCGGCATCGTAAATGTTCTTACATAAATATTTATTGGGGTTTCTTTAATACTCGTTTGGACGTAATAACCCATTAATACGATGGCCATAGGTTTTTTTCTATAATATGGGACACCATACGAACGTTTTCAAGGAGAAATAGAGTGCAATAACAAAATATTGCGTAGTAGAATTTCTCATTTTTGTCTTAGCAATAAGTATCATCATAAGGCGAGGTTGTATCTGTATGTATAATAGAAGGTGACAAACGAGCATGCGGTCACCTAAGTTACCGCAACCCATAGACATCTGAAACAAGCATTTGTGACTTGCAGATGCATTACCTTTAATAGGCAGGAAAATGGACATTCCCTTCCTGACATTAAATCCTATTTCCCTTCCCACCCTTTCCTTATTGTTAAGTGTGTGCAGGAGAAGACTAAAATAAGCTTCCGGCACCTCACTCATCAGACGAAACGAAGAATACTTCTACTTCACGCCTGTCTTCTGTGAGGTCGTGGTATGTCACCGGTCGAGCGAGCCATTCGTGCAACAGACTTGTGTTGTTGTTGCGGACTCTGCAACTCTCGTATTTTTGATTCGCGTCACATTAACCGTTCCAAGTGTAAAGTGAAATTATAAAATTATTAAAGAAGTGTGCATTAAAGGTTTAAGCATTACGTGTTAAGGTTTCTTTATATTAAAATATCTTAGCTAACTACATATATATTTGGGTATAATTTACTCGCTTTGAAGCCTTTTCTGCTAAGTATTACCTTGTTTTTATCCCGTAGCAAAAAAATAGCGTAGTCACCGCTCTATACACAAGGGACGTATAAAAGTGAACTGTCGTGTTGACTTTGCCTGCTCTATACACAAGGGACGTATAAAAGTGAACTGTCGTGTTGACTTTGCCTGCTCTATACACAAGGGACGTATAAAA
>DWLR01000349.1:0-27525 GCA_018246295.1 Papilio alexanor hazarajatica
TTTTTTCGCTGACGTAGACCCCTTGCAGGTTGTCATAGACCCCTAGGGGTCGATATAGACCACTTTGGGAATCACTGTGCTAGACCTTTGTCGGAGTTGTAATTTAATGACTGCATTAAATATCGATTACTGTTGCTATACTTATCTACTCGGTATAAAAGGCACAAGGTCTTATTCTTTATCGTATTAATCATCGTGTTCTGAACCGAGCAAATACGAGTTTATTGCTATTAATAAACAGGTAAAACCATACAACAATTAAACTAATTGCACTTTACTAAAAGATTGCGCGTGATTCATATCAATGATACATTTAAGTAAATGTACAAATATACGTAATATTTTTGATCTATTATTATTTAACAACATCTTGCTATCTGTTTTATAACACAATCAAATAAGTTTTAAAAAACTATAGACAATATACTCACGAAGTTCAAAATGATCCAAAGATAATCCACCAACAAAGTAATTGAAAAAAAAAACACAAACACGAAATATATAATTTTATACTATAATTAGCAACTAACTAATTTTTTTTATTAAGAGTAATATAAAATCTTAACCTACACTCAAACTAAACAATCATCTCGCGAGACGGCGCGACTTACAATGAAATGAGTCTGTCCGTTCCAAGTTGCAATAGTTCAGATTTCGAGCACATCTAGCCGTGACGGTGCACTCTGTCTACGGTCACTACTACTCGTTTTATTCAACATTTTTTTTCTGCTAAATGGTTAGTGTAGTTACGCTGCAATATTCGGCCAGCAAAAAAAAACTAAAAAATGTTTATGTACTATAATTTAGAAATAGTTTCAATCAATCGATCGCTGATTTCCTTATACATGATAAAAAGATTTTTTAACAAATTTTTAATATGACAAGATCAGAAGATGTTCAGATTCAGACTGAATGAAAAAAGAATGGCTGAATTAGGTAGGTGCCTTTGCCTGATTTTGAAGTTCCTTCTTTGTTTGTTAAAAATATAATACAAAAATATTATATCAGTCAATGCAACTTGTGGCTAAATACACCAAAATGTGAAAGCCAAAAACAAAAAAAAAACAAAACAATGCAATTTTAGACTTTTCAGTCACACATCAGCCGATATTAGTAACCCTATAACTATTTAGGTACATATATATCTTTTAGGTTTTTTAATAAAAACAAAACCCGTTTAAAATTAATATACTTTTATTTTTAAGTAATTTATAATCACTGTACTTCTCATTACAAATGCATTAATTCTAAACAGGACTTTTCTTTTCAGAGCTTGCGCGTAATTAGCTATCGTTAATTACGCGCAAAAATGTTCTGAACTGTCTAAGGAATGAGTTTTAATAGGAAAAAGGAGATGGCGCCACGGGTGGACGAGCGGGAAAACGCGAACTGACAAGAGGAGCGGCGTTGGGATTACAATGAACTAGACCAATTTACCGCATAAGTTGTATTTGACATCTTTATATCCGGGAGTACGTTTGTTATTATATCTATGTTAACTAATATACATGAGCTAATATCAATATGTCAAATTTCGGAATATCTTGGGAAACCAAGGTTTTTTTTTATACAATGGGGGCAAAAGAGCAGCGGATCGCTTAACATCAAGTGATCTTAACGCCCATGGACATCTTGCAACACCAGAGGAACTGCAGATGCGTTGCCGGCCTTTAATTTCGATGACATTTAAAATTAAATGGGACCAAGTTACGAATGACCCCTTTCAATAAAAAAACTGTCTGAAGTTCTGAGATAACAAACATAAAAAAACACAAGTGAGTTTAGAACCTCCTCTTTTTTTTTAAATCAGAGATGTAATGCATGCGCAGATGTAAGTAGAAGAAGCAAGAGAGGTGTGTCAGGACCACGCCAAGTGGAAATCCGTAATCTCTGCCTAGAACGGCTTTAGCCACAAGAAATGGAACGTCGTCGTTAAATTTCGAGATTAATGTAACTAAACAAAACTATTTTGATGTTATTGTTTTTATTTAAAATATATATTACAGATCGAATAGGACGCAGACAATTGTCAAAGGTCACACACAAAGCCAAACAACTGCAAAACAACAGGCAAGATGCCCTCGAGTTCAAAATATAATGATAATTAGGAACAACATTAATCTGGGCCTTCGTGAATAAATAATTATTTTCGTTCGAAGTTTCAATCAAAATTTTAAGTATACGTTGTAGTCCAAATTCAGCAACATTGTTGTTTGATTACTTGTATAGGGGCCCGCACAATTTTATTATGAAAAAAACTCCTCTCAAAGTTACAGGAAAAGAATAGGCAAGCATTAGCGATACACTTTCTATTGACCCCATTAGATGCGAAATATGATCGAGTGGAAATAAATTTGTTGTAAAAACATCTTACACATTTTCTTACACAAGATTCGAAGAAGTTGCCATTTTTTATCGACTTCAAATAAGGACACGGTTCCCAATTCACTTAATTATTTTTAGTATCAATTTTTTATGTATTTAAGAACTTCATTTTTGACGTATTACGTTTTCAATTTTATTGTTACAAAGGAGACTTTCGCAAGTGGGCCCCATTTAATTTTAAGTATGATCTTGGGTTCTGACAATATCCCGATAATTGACATATTGGTAGATTTAAGAGAAATTTTTGGATTTGGTGGATTGTCAACGAAGCTTAAGTACCGTAGCTTTAAGTGACTTAATGACTTATTAATAAGATGATGTAAATTCGAAGTCGGTTTGTGTTTTTGTTTAAAAAGTTAAAAGATCATTACTTAAAAAAAATGTATGATATCTTGTCCTGAAAATCTAGTATCACAGCAAATAATAATGTCGACTTATTTTTACATTATGTACTCCATCGTAGCTTACCAGTTACTATATCTCCTAGGTTCGATTCCTAGCCGATATTAAATAAATATATAGGATGTTTTTCATAATTGATGATGCTGATAACATTAATAAAAATATATCAAAAGTTTTTTAGGAGACGACTTCAAAAATTTTAAGATTATTTATTTTACGATTATTATGTTTATTAATTTTACTGTTGTATGGAACAAAGAATGACTGGATATAGGTATGATGAATATGTCTATGGCACGGTATAGAGCTGCAGAATGTGCATGAAGGCGAGTCTGGCAACACATAATGCATTATTAGTATCCATTTTAAGATATGTAAGTGAAAGCGAGGTTTGGTAGGTAAAGCGTGTAAAATTAATGCGGTCATTAAGAAATGTCTAAATGAGAAGGCTGGAAATTACTTTGTAGGGAGAAAGTATGAGATATTTATGCAATAAATGTGGGTAGCAAACAATTTTATACCGACCTGATAGGTGGGATACTAGAAAAAGCTGGACCCTGTAATCAACGAACAAGTATGCATATTGATCTAGAAGAAGCAAAAATGATATGCCAGGACCGTTTCAAAAAGAATAACGCACTCTCAGTCTACCTTCCCTTTGGGTTAAATAAATAAATAAACGCCGGTTTATTTATTTATTTTATTTAATGTTATATAAAAATAATATTATTTTCATTGCCAAAGTACCGTATCGAAAGTGTGTCTACAGTTGCGCCGATCAGTACGCTTGCATAACCTCTCTGTATTTATCTTTGCGTCACGTACGTCACGAGGTCGCCTTGATTTGAACCTCATTATACCTTTTATCTTATGCTGGCCTAGTACTCCAAGGAACGTAACGTCTTTTATTTTGTTTGGCCGCCATTATTCTCGTCCGAAAATTACAGATTTCGCATTTTCCTCATATCTATGTTTATAAGGAGAGAGAGAGGAGAGAGAGATATTTGATGGAATTTATTACCCATATATTTAACCTTAACAAAGCCATATCACTTTACTCTGAAAAGGATGTACTTCATAAGTATTTTAAATAGACAAAACCAGAGAACAGGACGAAAGTAGTAATTTTAGTGATAAATGAATTAAATAGGTATCTTTCTTTTCTTCTTTCCAGATTGGTAGGCATGATTCTGGATACAAATTCGCTTATTTTAATTTAAATTGTGTTAAAATGGTCTGAACACTTAAATTGTCATTTAGCGTATGACGTCGTAATAATAATGTATTTTTTTAATTACAAATGTAATTGGCAACGAACATATTATTGACCTTACATCGCAGAAGTGATGAACAGAAACGTTTTTTTTTTAATTACCCAGTATATAAAATAAATAAACAAAAGACTGGAACTAGCACGACGGCGCGTAGTGAAAGTTTTGATCACTTTTACGCAACGCAAAAAAGGAGGTTCTCAATTCGCTTGTATTATTTTTTACTTTTTCTCTTGTGTGTTTGTCCTTCGTTTCCGAACCATTTCAAAAAAATCCTTTTGTTGAAAAGGGGACATTCGCAAGTTGGTCCCGCTTAATTTTGAATGTCATTGGACCTTGAGTTTCGAAAATATGCCTTGTACATTAATTTTGATAACAGCATGTTTTGAACAGTTATTATTGAATACCGTGCAACCTTTTAATGTTGCTAATCAAATGAAGCTTTTTTCTATTTCTCATCCTCTAACAATCCTTCAATTTTATTATAAATTTGAAATAATTTTTGCTAAGAAACGCTAAAAAATTATCAAAAGAATAAATAAGATTTAACGTACAAAATGTAAAAAACGCCTGCTACTATTTTGCTCATTATATAACATAACTTGCACTGATGCTGTTTTGTCTTTACAGGCACTTTCGAGCAATTTGAGAATAAATTAGGTTTAAACATTCAATCAATTGATCGTTATTATAACTCTAAAATAAATCTTTTCTATTAGATCAAATAATTCTTATAATAATAAAGAAAATCAATAAGTATATTTCATTCTTAAGGGATAAACGTCAAAGTTAATAAAGATGTGACTTTATGTGACCTTGGCAATGCTTGATTACTAAATTATAAATAAATGTATCTTAGGTTTAACCTTAATCTTAACTACCGGCTCTCGCCTTTCAAACCCAGTTTAGACATATAGAGATAACTTTTCCTTTTCGTGAAGTATGAGATATTCTTGTACCATTTGTCTGATGAATAAGGTGTCACAGACAGAAACGTACCACGCCCTCTAGTGTCTAACAAAAGTTCCCTTAAACAAAAAGTAAATGTACTTCATTTTGATGTTAGATTAATAATAACTTTAGTAAATAGATGGCGCTTAAAATACTCTTAAGTAATATGAACTTGAGTTAAAACTTATAATAGTTTTATATGTATAACTAAGTGATTGTGAAGTTCGTGTGATAAAAAATTATTTATAAATCCTATCTAGTCAATTGGTAGCTTGTTTGCCACCTTCTTGTTTAAAAATGGGCTACTACTATTTTACCACGGTCAGAACGAACGACACGCCATGGGAATGCTGGAAATCTTAAATATTATTTCTATCAACTAACAATAACAAACCTGTGATCTCTTACGTGAGCTGCGGCTTGGGTTGAAATAAGTAATAGCATTCACACCCATAACCCAAAGAGGTAGACAGGGAAAAACGATTTGAATTTTGTACGAATTTGGTAAACGTCTCCATTCATTTAGCTGCAGCTAAATATTCTTCGATTACGGATTTCTTATACTACGGAAAATGACCCCCTAACCATTCTAAAGAAAAACTATATGCTATTAGATTATCATTGTAGATAGATAGATTAGATATTGAATTTAGCTAAGCTATTAGATTACATAAATATTCATTTTTCGAACATATTGGCCTTAGTTAAGGGTTTTTGGCCAACTAGTTTCTGATAGTTCGTTTTAAACATCACAGCATATTGTCGCATAGCAACGAACTCTCTTAAGCAGCACGACACTTCGTGACCTTTAAAACCTACATCCTACTTCCCATATGGACGTTTAAAGAGAAAGTTTTAGTATGGGAAAGCGCATGCCTTTTTACCATAATAACATCACTGAAATTTAATGTACGATATTAATTTCTTCGAAATTAAAAAGGTCGGCTTCTGTGTCATGTTTTGAAAAATGACTTTTTATAGTAGAGATAATTTTATACGACTTTTTAATGGAATGAGTACTTATGTACGAAATTACTAACAAAATTCATATACAGTACAAAGGAGAGCTTGAAATTATCTCGATAATATATTGAGTTATAATTTACGTTCTCTTCCTACAGCTGTTCCTAAAGACAGTTAATAAATATCATCTTCGATCTTATTTTTATGATGCGGTGTTACGACACATAAATTATATCTTCATGTAAGTTTGCGGTTGCATTTAAAATTGCACCAGAGATTCCGCTAGTATTAAATGCGTCATTAGACTCCTTCTCGTGTAATACGATATCGCAATATACATAAATCAAACAGTGAGTTAACCCTCTTAGGCGCATCGGAATAATAAAGCGCTTTGAGTAATCCCTAAACCAAAGTTCCCTTTTGAATGCCCTTGCGTGAGTTAACAACTCAATATTATACGAAAGTAAAACTGTTTGTTTGATACGCTTTAAGTCTTAACGACTCAATTTGCCATCATTAAATTGTAGACATATTTTGGTAAAGATTTCTAGAGATGAAAATAAAAAACGAATATGTGCGAAACTGAAGAAACGGCCAGTATGAACGCAGTAACATTCCAAGCTGAGGCACCGAAGGAGCTCTAGAGCTTAGTTACTGCGAGGGGTTTTAATATAATCCTCTTAAAATCAATTTAAAATTAAAATTCCTATATGCGTACTCGTTTCTACCACGAAAAAGTCATCACCGACCAAGGATCGCCTATTAACACATAATCGAAAATGAGACATTTCACTCATTCGAGAAAGAAATGTAAATTTTTCTATCTATCCTCTCTTCTGTCTATTGAAGGTAGGCAACGCATCTGCAACTCGCAAATGCTTGCAGATGTCTATGGGTAGCGGTCACCGATGTCATTTGCCACCTTCTGGCATTAAAAAAAAGCAATAAAATCATCTCACAACCGAGTAGTGTTTTGATAACAAACTCTAAATGATGTATCGTGTACCGACCCTTTTGCAAAGAACGAGAAACTTGTTTTGTTGATACTGGCGTTACATAGATTAATCTGAAACAGAGGCTTCATTGAGAGATAAAGAAAATCAATTGTAAGATAAATAAAAAGTTTAAGACATTATTAATTCAGAATTATAAAAGGAAAAATGTTTTTTGATGTGAAACTTCTTTAGAATCGTTGTGATTTCAAACTCGATGAAACGAAAAAATAAGTCTATAGAGACACAAACACATAAATGTATAGGATTCAGCCGGCGAGAGAATGAGATAGAACACATTAGATGTTCTTGGTCTCCTCTTTGTGCGACTCTTCGTAGCATCCCCACTATCTTCTACTAAACATTGTCCATATGTATGCTCCTGTGTAGTGGGGTAGGCAGTATATCTATATCTATATCTTGCTTTCAAGTTTCACTTCTACCGTGTGTGACTTGCACACACACACACTTTTTTTTTAACAATACATACATACACCTTTATTATTCCAAAAAAACTAATTCAAAATGAAAATCAAATATTTAAGACATAGTCATGTCTTTCACCGCTGCATTATTTAAATGCGGAAATTATGATTGAATTTAGAATATCCATTTACAAGCTCAGAAGCTTCGATGGCTTTTGGAATTACATCAAATTTACACCTTAGATTCATAGTCTATCTGGTATGTTAATTTAAATAATTTCGCAAGCTCTGACCTTCACATTATTCTGTACACATTACGCCCAGGCGTTCGACTCGACGCTTTATTTTAATTTTATACCGCAATCAGTCGTCCATGGACACGCTCGCTCACATCCGTCCCATACAGAGTAAACATTACAATTTTAAATCGCAATAATTATAAAAGATTATATCTATGTTTATATAATTTACTACTTTATATCCAATCTTTATAAATTGTACTTCATAAAGCTGATAGCTGAAAACGAAAATTAATGCCAGTGATAAATAATAAAGTGTTCATTTCAAAAAACATAAAAACGACGCTAAATATTGCTCCTATTTTCGTAACCAATGAAGTGAATTGAGTGGAATGTGATATGTTGTTTTAATTGTTTTTAAAGTTTGTAAAAGTTTTGACGATTTGTCGTACAATAAGCAAGATTATAAACCTTTGTCGACGATAGCAGGTAATTGGCTCTACATTGTTCTTGCCGTATATTTACGTAATTTTGTACAACTATTGCTTAGTTCATTCATTTTTACGTCTCTTGCTGACGCATTTGTGAAGTTATTTAGATTTTATGTTAACGTCAACGCAAATATATAATTTGCACATTGCTAAATGTTGTCTAGAAACGACATCATTTGCTAGCAGTGGATGTGTGTACAAACGTTAGTATCATAATATTGATCAAGGTCGGAAAGGCGATCTATCCCGAAGATTATTTCAGTCGATACCTCGAATTGTTGTTATTTTCGGGTGTGCTTGTGTACTTCTACTTCCAGCTACAAGATTGATAGATAAATCAATTGCCACAAATCAAGAGATTTGTCGCAGTTACTTTAGCGTCTGTTTTAAATTTACTAGCGAATTTCACAGCTCTTCCAGCTCGAACCGCATCTAATGTGTCTGTCTATTAAATAAAACTAAATACGTACTAATGTAAATTGTAACGGAATTTTCTGCTGCCCTAGTTATTGCAAATACATCAACTAGGAAACCTCACCTTTTTTTACTTTCATAGACAGACTGTCGAATTTCAACGTGTCTTAAAGATTCTATTATCATTGTGGTCTGACGTGAGAGCTACTAGAAAGTATGCAGTCCAAAAAATAGTGAATCAGTAGCAGTACAGTTATAAAGCGAAAGTGTTCCATTTATGCTTCTCTAACGTATAAGATCGAAATATCGTTATTGATCTAAGTTAGCACATAAAATTGATTGATGAGCGATTCCAAAATGTTGTTACTTACTTTGTAAGAAGGAATATTTAATTGAAAAAAAAAGATACAAACGAAGCACATAAATTGTTCCTCATCCACCTTTCAATCTCGTAAAGGTGAAGACCTTTACGAGATCAACAGAAGTGTTGAAGTAGAGGTCGGATACATCTGTTTCCGGAAGATCATGGATAAAGAAGTCTGCATTGAGAATTTTTTTCCTGTACAAATTACTGCGAGTTCGCAGTCAAATATATAAAATGCATAAAATATGTTGTGATCTGAGCTTTCTTTTAATAATCCTCCCCAATATATTTACATGTGAATATTTCGGCTGTGCAGTCTCGGCTACTTATTGCAAAAACATCGTCCTTTTAATATCCTACAAATTTACTGGATTTTTATATTTAAAGCGATTTTATCGAATACAATGGCATCGATAGGGGAAGCTGTTAGCGAAAAAACACAATGTCAAAAACTGATAGTAACTACGACTAACTAATAGTTACGAAAAACTCTACCTACCCCTTAAGGTGACAGGTGTGAGTGTTTTTTTTTAGTGTTGTTGTTATTTTTTATTTAATTGAAGATATACATAATGAATGAAAAATTAACATTAATCGAAATAAAATTTTCAAGTAGGCAGGTAGTCTATATTTTATTTTGAAATTTTTAAACCTGCATTTTTTTCTAATCGAACCATTTAAAATTGCATTCACGATCTAACGTAATGCTAGCTATGAAGTCCTTAATAGCTATGAACTCCTGGTAGATCTAGTGCATATGTTTCTAGTTTATACCTAGGTATTATGCTAAAATAGACAACGCTATCTATCTATCTAGCCTAGGTCCTTGCCATTTGTTTAGTCTTCGCATTCGCATATGCGTTATGATAGCCGAGTAATTTGAGTGCTTTAAATACGAGCTAAAACAAGTTAAGTTTTATTTTTAAAACAAATTAGATCATCCCAAAGAACATACAAATTATGAATTTTCGTACTCCTAGAATTTGAGTAAATTAACTGTCTTTTTTTTTGTTTTGTTAAAGATATAAATGTTAGAAATAATTAATTGCAATATATTTGTTATAAAATAATACTACATACTAGAATAAACTAACTAAAGCGTTAAATGTATGTAGTTTGAGTTAGTAAAGTTTTACACATAACCATTTTATAGAAATATATTAATACTTTATAATCTATAAACAGAACTTGACCAGCAATGGAGGTGAAACATTGCCTTCATTTGGCATTCATAGACTCGAGGTGAACGGACTGTCTGTCTGATAGGAACATTACAACATAATTCAAGTCGCTTGCAACACCACATCACGGCGGCGTAACCGTAAAAATATGCCACGTAAACCATAGTAACGTGTATACAGCCATAGAATTAATCGCCGATAGGGCGATCCTAAGGGTTCTAGGATAACAGCCGCAACTCTTTAAAGTATCATAAATAAGTATCAAAATCACATGCAACTGCGGAGAATAAACAGATTACCATGAAAATTCTATGCTTTTGAAAACACTGATGTGTATTATGTAAAAATATAAACTACTAAGTAGAAATTTACGTTTTATTTTTTAATTTAAATTAAATTAAATCTAGTTGTAACATTTTATTTGACATTTTTATATGATGTGTGCTACTTTTATTAGAAGAATTTCGTTTCAACCATTACTAGTTTTCTATAACAGAGCACAAACAATTCACAACAAACATTAAGCAGAAACTTTCTCTGCCATTACTTTTAACGACTTAACGTAAACTCGTTGATTATGGTTGCAACTCAACTGAAAAGCATTTACCTGTCTATCTGGCGACACATCTCATTATTGAGGAATACACCACCATAGATAACAAATATTTTGCATCTATATGCAATAGATATCATGCATCATGTGATCGATACTATTATCGATCACATGATGTATAATAAATTAATTTAATTTACATTTTCGGAAAGTGAACACAAAGTTACTCGATGTTTTACGATAGCTAAAAGAAAAGGTAACATAGGATTGGGACACATAATTTTGTTGCTATGCATAGCATTGCCACAAACATCGCGGTTGTAAAATTTTCACGTTTTACAATTTAAGTTTTTTTTTTTTTTTAACTAAAAAAACAAACCTTCAAAAGTCACGTAACAAGAAATTCATGAAGTTTTTTTTTACTGAAAAACAAACCTTGAAAAGTCACGAAACAAGAAATTCACAGCGTCGTAATAGATCAATACACTAACTTTAAAGGATTTTCTTTTCCGGTATCAGAGCATCATGCCATTCATCGACATAGCGTTCGCAGCTGAGGTGAGCAGATTCGAAGACCCGGAGTTCGAGGAGCACGCGCGCCGGAACTGCAATGAGGATCCCCGCACCAGGCAGTACGCGATAGAAGAGCTCCGGAATATGGTGTACGGTGAGATAATACCCTGGTATTGAGACAGAGAGAGTTAAGACAGAGATTAACAGTAATAGCAAAGCAGGGAAATCGAGTTAATATTTTAGTTAATATTTCGCTATTTTATCCCTTGAATAAGGTGTTGAGGCCCTATCCTCCCTTTGTCTTCACATCTCTTATTCTCTATTTTCTTCTCCACCACTTTTCTTATCTTAACTGGCAAATCTTTTTACTCTTGGTTGTTGCGGGTGATAGAACCGGGTAACATAAAAAGGGTAATTCTATTAAGACATTATAAAACTCGGCCTTGAATCAAGACCAAACTTGAGGTTAGCATATAGTACTAACGTTTACGAGTTATTGGTATTGTTTTGCAGAAAGAGGCGAATGTCATCCGCGGCGCATGGACGATGCGTACCTCCTCCGGTTTTTGCGATGTCGTCGATTCATACCCGCGCTAGCGCACAAGCTTGTACGTATATATATATATAAAAGCTTTTAATGTTTTACTACACCGATTTCAAATTTATATAATCCATAACTTTTTTAGGCATGCGAAATAGCAAAATGCTTCATACACAATATCAGTTGCCATGGTATTGTTGACAATAACAACTTGGTAAAATACACGGAATCAAATTGAAGATAAATTAGCTAGGAAACGAACGAACGAACGTGTGTGAAGGCAACAACTAGCTTTACTATATCATTTATAGCCTATTGCAAGTGCATTAAATACAAACAGGACTTGTCCTAAGTCTATTAATACGTCAATTTTCGGTATATCTTCGGAATCCAAGGTTCAATGACATGAACTTTGAAAAATTAAATGGGACCCTATTTGCAAATTTCCCCTTTCCAACAAAGCATTGTTTTATTTTTAACCGGTTCATAAAAAAAGTCCTCTGGCAACCAACCTAAAAGACACCACCGAATTGAAGAACCCTTTTTTGTAATCGGTTAAAAAGTTATTCCACATTTATATAATTTTCGTATATTTCTATTTTTCACATATGTCTTTTTTCCCTTTTATGTTTCTCCAAAAATTTCAAAGGTACAAAAGTTTTTTTCCATACACCAAAAAAAGCATGCAGTTTTTTCTCACTTCTTCTGGATAGAGCGTCAGATTGCATCATTACTAGGAGAGCAGAAACAATGAAATAATGCTCTAACCAGTTGCTGCTCGTTACAGTTCCTTGACATAGAAACAAACCTTTCGAATTCGCGAAAGATCGAAACGATTAGGAAGTTGCAACATCCAATGGCTTGTTGGATGTTTATTTGGTTATTTGTCTAATATAATATATAAACTTGTACGTAGCTATTTTGTATAATACAATCTATTAAATTTTATTATTTACGCTACAATAATAAGTCCTAACATCTAATCAGTCTTTAAAATGTAAAAATTCGCAAAGAAGTAAAGTCGCTCTACTGACGAAAAATTGCATCCATCCCTACAGGTTATGAGAATGACCCTTGTTTTAATTATTGATTTTTAAAAGAAACATACAGTAACTGAATTATTCTTCAGATGGTGCGATACGAGGACTTTCGAAGGAAGAATTCATATTTATACGACTGCAGCGCGTTCGGATTGCAGAAAGTGAAGGACGTGTACGGAGGGACGCTGCCAGAAAGTCCGGTTAACGGGCGTATCACTCTCATGAGGTTCGGTGCGTATTGTTCCCTATTAAAAGAGGATGCATTGAACCCCCAATGATGTGATCAATAGGGGAGGCCTATGTCCAGCAGTAGACGATCATAGCTGAGGGAGTGCTGGTGCGTTGAACCCTGAACAAGCGGTAGAAGTTATACTTAGTATAGTATTTTTATATATATTTATATATACACATACTTCGGTCTGTACTACACGTTGGTAATTTGGGCCGCTTACGAGAGAAGTTAGCCGATGTATAGTGAATTCATTTCACTCACATTAGCAGCTATGTTCATCCTGTGAAATTTCTAACTCTCTGTACGGGCGCATTTCGTTACATCACAAATTTCACTCCAGTCTTTTATCTAACGTCCTAAAAAAAGCGTAGCTTCAAAGAGAATAGAATTCAGAAAGAATAGAGAATAGATTATATTTTCAAACACGACGTAAATAAAAAGATCACTAGGACCAAGATACAACAAGCGTGTTATTTCTGTAGTAAAAATTAATTAAACTATTCTGTCTTTTTCGCCACTAGAATCTATGAGGTGTTATGACGGCTATTATTGTTTCTTACGTGATGATGCTCAATTACGTTACGTTAACGCAACTTTGTAAACTTTTGTGATCAGCTTCACTCCTTTTACATTTATAGGACCAAGTAGAATTAATGTCTTGTTCGTTTTGTCAATTAGTACTACAAAAAGTACATGAAAAATATGTTGATTTCTAGGAAAATGGGACACAGACGCGGTGCCTATAATGGACGTGGTGCGATGCGCGCTCATCATGGACGAGATAGCGGTGATGCAGCCCAAACTGCAGATCCTCGGCGTCACCATCATTGTCGACTTGGAGGGCCTGAGCGTGCGACAGGTGCGGCACCTCACGCCCACCATCGCAGGCCAGATAGTCAGCTTGATGGGGGTAAGAAACATTAAGACTTCATGGTATCCTAGTCATAATATCGTACAAAATGGTTTGGATGTAACTCAAAAAGTAAATCAAAGATACAACAACTGTTTAAATTGTTTTGAATACTATAGTTTGAATGCGCCATCTTAAGAATCCCGGAGACAAAACTCAGTTCATACAAATTAAAAAACTAACTCTCTTTATTCGTTTTACATGTAGGTAGTTAAGTATTTTATTATTAATGCATTTGTATATACACAAGCGGAATTAATAAAACCGATGTTTGCGATTATTATACGTAGAAGTTGTACACAAAAAATGGACATGATACACTTCCAAATCATAACAAACGTGCAGCATTAAACTTTCCCGTTATTATATCCTGGTATAAGGGAGGTTGGGTCTTTAAAAATATGACATTTCAAATAATACGAGTTTTTTTTACACTATTTTGAGTATAATTAATTTTGAATCATCTTTACAGGTCTCCTTTCCTCTGCTAATGCACGGTTTGCATATAATAAACTACAACTGGTTCCTAAACACGTTTTTCTACGTGTTCAAGCAGTTCATACCGAGCGCGGCGTGGGACCGGATGCATTTCCACGGCTACGACATGTCCTCGCTTCACAAACACATCGACCCTGCCTACCTACCCCCAGAATACGGAGGGACCAGTCGCCATGTTATATCCACCGAGGAGTGGCTAAGAAAAGTTAACATGTACAAAGATGATTTCATGGTACAAGAGTTAAGGGATCTAGGATTTACTGTTGAGGATTAAGATAACATAAATTGACTGTAACATGCTAAATCAAATATCAATAAAATGGTGCTTATTCCATAGGAGTTGCAGTGACTTGCTCAGTCTCACTTGGAAAAAATGTCAAACTGTAACAGTTTGTGTGCCAATATAATCGGATGAATGTATTACTATTACTTGTTTTAAATCAATCAAGGCTGCTAGTTTTAAGATGTTTTTTGATTTTTCTTCGATAAAGAATGCAATCAGACAATTCAAATGAAACGATGATATCGTAACAGACAGTAATGAGCCCAAAATATAACAAATAATATGTAAATGAACATGAATCTACATCACGTTTTCCAGATTATTACGAAAAACCGTCGCTTTGAAGTTTCGTTGAGATATTCCACTTCTGACACCAATGATTGCGTTTTTACGCATTTTGAACAAAGAAAACAAAAAATCACTCAAAATCAGAGATTGCTCAATTGTGCGTATTTTATTATAAATGTTTAAACATAATATTGTAACGTATTCATCATATGTCAATTATAAATATCTCAATTTCAATACAGTCTTTTATTTCGTGAACCTAAACAATGGCTTAATAAATAAACAGGGCCGCCAGAGACGTTAACGCTCTATCTAAGAATTCTACGTCTTTGATTAATCATTTGGTAATCGCAAATTTTGGTAAACGTTTTGCGCATTAATATCCCATCGATTTCATAGAGACCCTAAATGAAATTAAAGATCTCTCTTTCGTACTTTTATCTAACTAGACTCCATCTTTTTTAAGCGACAAACAACTAATTCAGTGACATCTATTTTGAGTTTTACTACTACTAATTTTAAGTTTACTTACCTTTGGGCGCTTACGGCAGAAAATCGACAGTGGAAACTTGGCGACTGACTTACCAGGATATCATAAGTATATTGAAATACATTTTGTACGACGATTTTATGATACTATTAGATTAGATAAATTTCATCATCTCTCTCTTTAATTCTTAACAATTTATGTTAAAAATTAAAGAGAGAGATGATTCGGGACAGTTTTTTCATGGCAGTAAGGAGTAAATCTAAAATACATTGGAGAAACGACAATTTTACTACAACTTTTCACAATGATAAAAAAAGCAAACTATGCTTTCATAACGACATTTATCGACATTTTAAAATTATTTAAAGCGGAACTAATTTAAGTTTTTATGTCTGAATAAATCTTAGACAAAATCTTGTTAACATTTTTTAATAAAATATATTAAATTTATGCGATTAAAGTTATTTTGACACTGTAGTCACACTGTTAGAAAAATCCCATAGACGAAATAAAAAAGAGAAGACTCTTTTTTGACCAACCAGCAATTTGACGAATAGATTACTAATAAATCATAAGATGATGAAAAATATACCGAATGAACGATAGATGGCGTTATAAACTGTAGATATCATAGGTCTACCGACGGACTTTATAAAATGGATTAATTTATTTATGTAATGTCTTATAATCAAATTAGGTATAATTTAATTAGTATATGGTCGTGTGAGATATACATCTCACACGACCATATTATATCATCTCAAATGATTTTAAGGGTCGATATTATTACTTACGATTGCTCACTCAAACCCGAACCCTTTACTCGAAAAAATCAAAAGGAAAAAAGCGAACCACGTAGCTTCCGATTATTATTTTAATATGTAATAATGACATAAATTAAAAAAAACAAAATACGAATTGCAATGCTTGTCAATGTATATTTTCATTAATATTATTTCATTTTAATTCGGTTCAGTTTTTCATTTTGTTTAATTTTTCATTTTTTTTTTTCGAAAGTCTCCTTAATTTTATGGGGTATTAGGGTAACATGAAATATTTACTATGATGATTTCTCTCCAACTCTTCTTTCATTTCGTGTAAGATCAAATCGTTGTCTATGTCATTTAAAATGTTTTCATCAAACTTTTCTTGGTTTTCTACAGGGTCGTCGAAATCATAGTATTCCAACGTGTGTGGTAATTCGCTGTTGTATCCGAAGTTGTATATTCTCGGTCCATTTTTCATTTGAGTTGGCATCTCCTTAGTTCCATGAATCACTAGCCTTAAGGGTCCTATTCGTCCCGTATTTTGTTCATCTGTCTGAAATAACAATAAAAAAATCAAACATCAATATAAGGAATAAAAATATTAGTGTAATTGGTACTTAGGGTATCGAAATGTTGAAAGAGCCTTGACATTGAAACATAAACACGGACTTACTTTTTTACCGGAAAACTACTTTTACTATTTTTTTTTTTTTTGATGCACAGTTAACTAATTGCAAAAGAAACAATAACATAAATAAATGTGTATAAAATCACCGTATCTTCAAACGTGGCACGCCACACACCGTTGGCACGCTCCCCCCACGTGGCCACGGAGGACAGTGGCCAATTCACGAAGCCAGCTGCCGATGTGTCGCGTGGCCTTGCACTGAGTAATTGCACTTTTGTACCTAAAATACACAAAATTTAAGGTTAAAGTTTCAATTTATTCAACAACATTTTATTAACTTGCACTTTTTTAATCCTAATATTGTTTTTTGTTCACTCAATCCACTCATCGGTTTTTTCATTATGTCACAGTATTTTCGCATAATACCAGGTTTTCATAAAATACAATGTGAATTACCTTGAGGGGAAGTCAAATATATTTCCAAGGCCCCGCGTCGGTTATAGTCTGCGTTCACTATAAGTTCCACATGCTCGACATACTTGACAGCGCAATTTTCTACGTAAATTGTGACATTAAAACTTTTTTTTGTTGAAATTTGACTGTCGACGTCTTTGAATCTGTAGAGAGAAAAAAATTATAATGGAAAAAAATAGATCCATTCTTTACTACGTGTTTACTTTTGTTTGTGTTTACAAAAGCAGGATTGATATTCTATTCTGATAATTGTTAAAAATTTCATCAAAATCTGTACAGCCGGTTTGGAATTCATAGAGAATCTGATACAATTACCTACATATTTTAGATATCTATTTTATCCAGTTTACGGGAATAATGTGTATTAGGTATTCTGTATTCGCTGTTCCAAATCTAGACCTAAACTTGGTAACAACCCTAAACAGAGCCTAAAACAAAAAAAAAACAGAGAATTGTTGTTTGTTCTTCTTTCTTTTTCGCAACGTCGCTCGTGTTAGATAACCATTCCGACGCTGCTACTAGGAGATAATAAACAAGCACTGTTTGGGGACTATGTGCGAGCGAGTTAGAAGGTGTACTGCTAACTGCTACTAACAGCTTATCCTCACAAACTTTGCTATTGCTATTACAAATTTTACCATTAGAGAGACTGAGAGGCACAATATGACGCCTTTGGCATTAGCGATACGCTTACATGGTTATTTTTATTAATATTTATGGACATATTAATTAATTCCTCAATATGATTTTTTGAAGTAAAGAAAAACGTCTCTCATTCTCAACGTTACTTCAGTTAAACTTGTACGAACGACATAAACTCGGTCGTATCGTCCAAAGCAACGACTAAAAAAAATCAATCCTCAAGACAACAAGAATGACCGACCGAGAGACGACCATCCAAGGAGCTAGAGACGACCATCCAAGGAGCGATCGACGCGCAACATTTTCGACGGAGGTAACTAGGCTATCATAATTACGGTAGCTCTGAAAATTTCCATAACATCATAATACTATTTTGTTGATCGTTACAGACATGTGTCAAGTTTACTTACAGAGTTCTAAAGTTTTTAATTATAAGAAATGCAGTTCTTTTTGAAACAACTAATATTACTAAATGCGCCAAAGTCAAAACAGGAGCAACAAAATATTTTTTAAACTGATATTTTATTGGAAATTGTCATATATTGTGGCAAATAAACTGTTTTAAATCAATTAAAGGAACAGGCAAACTTTATAAACAAAGTCTTGTTCTCTAGAACTTGGCGTTCTAGCATCTCTCTTGGTTTTGTTGGTTTTATTTGACGTGATAGCGAATCTAGCACATTATTGTTGACTAACAACCAAATCCACTGGATCAAAAAACCTTCCAAGCAATCGTCGTGAAACATTTTCGTCTAAAGTACAAGGGTAGCATACTCACGGTGGAACTTCAATATGGCAAATAAACTTCTCCGGGACGGTCGTCCAGTTGAGTGCAGACTTCACGAGAGCGCCTGCATTGAGTAACCCGAAACCAAAGCGAAGGTCGAAACGAAAACCGGCACTTAAATAAAATTAAGTGAATTCATTATGTTTTATTAATCTAATCAAAATAGAGCGAGTTACAAATCGATATTCCCTTTTAATGTTACGTATTAGAATTTAAAAGAGCATAAAACCGTTGTCATATATGGAACTGACGAGAATCGAAAACAATCGTTTTTCTAACTTTAAAGACATCAGTGTTATTTATTTATAAAGGATTCGAACCTGGACTTGCTGCGTAATGTCATTTGCAAAACAACTATTCATTTCATTCAAGATTTTAGCTATTCTTTTACTTCCTGACCCCATGGGCTCACTACGGTCAGAAGAGAAAATCGAATTCATGAATTTAGGCACCATTTTTGGTAAGATTTTGTGAAGAAGAATCCAAATACAGTAAAATCTCCTTGTTCGCGCTTCTATCATTCGCGTTTTCTCTCTTCGCGGATTAAAAATGCGATCCAATCTATCTAATCTATGGCGATCTAATGGGTTTTTATTTTGTCACCTAGGAACGTACCCCTATAATCCCATATAAATTACCATTCCATAGTCACGGTTTCTGTATTCGCGGCATATTTACGGAACATAGGTACCCATACCCGCGAATAAGGAGATCTTACTCTACTCAAAACCTCCTGCAAGAAAAATTAGCTATGCTTTTTATACATGAATGTACACAAATTATACATAATTAATTATACACGAAACGATCACTAAATAAAATATATTTTAAACATACCCATTTATTTGCCAACCAGGATTATGGGCTAAAGGCGAGAATTCAGAAGTCCATACAATGAGGTGTTGGACATCGCGCCACGTTAAATTAGGACTGAAATAATATGACAAAAACCCTTTGGTGTCGTTGTTAATTATTGACATTACGAAGTAAGAAAAGTTAGCTAAACTTGACGTAACTTTGTCTATGACGATTAGACGACGACTTGGCTGGCCACAAGGCGCAAAATTTGTTACGTCACGTTTCGCCTCTGTTACTAGGAGATCATAAACTTGCAGTTGTACATACAAGGAGTAATAAAAAATCTGACTGGACGTATCGAGAACAGGAAAGAGAGAGACAAAGCAAGAAAGTTTATAAGAATTGCAATCATTTTATGTTTTTAAAAAATGTGGATAAAAAGGTTCATAAGTTTTATATAAAATTATATCAAAATGATGTTTACTAATTACCCAAGAAAAAAGAAATATTTTATTTTATTATTATAAATTATTATTTTTGTTTGCCATGTACGTTAAATTGTGAATAATTCCTTCACTTCACAATTTTCGAAGTTCACAATCGATCGGTGGTCGGTGACATATTATGTTCCCCACAAGGTTAAATAAATGTCGCTAACGCTAAAACGATATTTATGAATGCCTGGTAGAAGTTGACCTGAGTTTGTTGCTTGCTAAATGCTGCTTGCTTTGCTGTTTACTTACTTGCTTGCTTCGCTCTCTCTCTCTCCCCGAAACAAGGCAACAATTGTTACGTCATATTTCGCCTCTGCCACTAGGAGAACATAAATCCAAAGTTGTTCATACAAGTAATAAACTGCAAAAGAAAGCAGCGGGATGCCTGTTTTCGAATATTTTTAATATAACATAATTTTTTTTTTCACATCTTTTATTAGCCAGAAAACACAAGACGTCCCCATGAAACATGATATTATCATGCGATAGAAAAAGTAAGGCTTTATTCATTGTATTTGTTGTAATTATAATTACTCCTCTACCTCAAGGGCATTATCTCGATTTTTTTTCACTTCGTCTATAAATGGGTGAATTATTTATATGTAAAAATGTTTGATGCCGACTTAGCTTGTAAGGCGAGGGCAATAATCCCAGCAGCTAGCGGTGCTGCAGCAGATGTCCCCGTGTGTTTTAGGGTGCAGGAATCGTTTGTGTCAGTTGTTGCCTGAAATATTAACACAACAGTAAGTAAATATAAATGTTTATGTTTCTCCTCTATACGTTTCTAAACCATTAATTTAATACCAACTAAAATATAACCATTAATTAAGATTGTAATGGTGATGTGAGATTTCAAATACATTTATTTATTTGCGTTTTTAATTTATAATAAATTTTAGGAGTTGCTTAATTGAATGTGGTATGATGTCTGATGGTTGCATGCGACTATTGTAAGTCTCGCTCGTTTTTTATGGAATGTAGTTTTGAGAAGTATTAAGAACAAAACAACATACGATTTTTTGATCCTTATAAGCACCGGAGGAGTACGCCGTGGCTAATGTGGACGAACAGATTTCCCCGTACCAGGGAAACAGACCTTGTTGCGATGCACTTCCGATCGAAATGGTATATATACTAGACGAATATCTAAAATTTAATTGTGATACTCGTATGTTCGTTTTAATAATATAAGCGATAAAAATAAATAAGTTTTAGATTTTACCCATCACAGTTGCAATTGTCGTTGTGACCACCGCCATTACCGTTAGCCCATATATAAATACATCCTTTGCCATCGCGACCCTTGAATGAAAATGAAATAGAATTAATAAGCTCCCAAACTTCTGTAAAATTTCATAGATAAATTTCAAAACCTTAGTAACTCCACGTTTTAAAGCTTCAACTGCGAGTCTTCCTGGACCTTCTACTGTACGCCCATCATCCTTTGGGCCCCATGAGGCGCTATAAATGTCTACCTTATCCCACGCGTAACCTGTAATACGATAAATTTATAACTACGTCATCTATCGGAAAAATTACACACTACATGGTACGTCGACTAACGATAAAACAACTTGGTTCCCCCCACCGCTTGCCATCTTCAATATTCAATGAAGTCAGCATTTATGTTTATGAATGCCTAGTAGAAATGGACTAAACATTGTTCAAAAGTTGAGGAAACTGGGCGCAGTTTGCTCCTCCTCCTCCTCAAACTTGTTCTCGTTAGCGCCAGCGTGCTCGCTCGATAAAAAATTTTCTTTCCAGCAAGGCAAAATGTTACGTCATATTTTGCCTCTGTTACTAGGAATACATAAATATGAAGTAGGCAAAGCAACCAACAAAACACGACGTCACCTGACTCGCGCAGCATAGAGTAGACATTTAAATGTAACACAAAAAGTTCTGTGGTGAACAGAAGTAACAATAATTGTTAAGTAATTTAAATCAAGATTATTTTATTTAAAAATACACTGTTTTTAGTACAGTTAAAATGAATATAATATAATAATGCCACCCAAACAAAGCTAAGAAAAAAATTCTTTGTTGATTGTTTTCATTTTGCCCCATTTATGAAAAGAAGCTTGGCCGATCTGGGGATGTTCGACGCTGTGGGGATGTGTGACGCTGTTTTTGCACTAATAATAAAAGGAAAAAAATAATTGTCCGCGCGTAGCATTTCGTGCTCAACATGGCGATCAAATGTGCCAGGACAGCATAAGGCGAAAGATTAAGATGGACGTTAATTTACCTATGGCTTCGCCCTCTATGCGGTCGGTTATACGTCCGTCGAGCATTCGAACTCCGCCTACTTTAGCACCAAAGGCCACGCCCACTCCGCATTTTCTATTATTAGCGGTCATTACTATCTGAAAAAAAAAACATACTTTTTATTTATTTCCTATCAATTTTAATCATGACTAATTAAGATTTAAGTAATCTAAGTAGTAAGACTTACTTCTCCCGCACATCGAGTTCCATGAGAATTACGATTTTGTTCTTCTTGCATAGGGTAAGGATCAGAATCGTGATCATTGCAGTCCCAACTGATTTCTGGATCCTGGAAATAAAAAGCAAGTATATTTGTTATCTCTTGACATATACTTAAAAATAACGTTTGATACTTTTAGGACTTAAAAGAAAGGTAAAAGGAAACTTCCAAATATTTTTTTATCTTGTGGTAATGAGGTGGGGGAGGGGCCTGTTTTGTAAGCGCAACTGGACGTTACCGGTGCGACGCTCGGGCCGCCAAGATACCAGGAGTGTAGAAGTGCGGAGGACATCACTATTTAAATTCCACAAGACGTACTACCAACAGCGAATGAGATGGAATATGATCGAAACAAAATACGTGTGACGTCACGATTGTGTAAAATGGGAATTCATAATCACTGCTGACTTCTCTGGGTGACGAACGTTTCATGCTAGCACCGCATGTGTATAATTTTATTTTAATTTTAATGTTTAATTGATATATTAAGATATAAAATGTATATAAATATCATATTATTGAATAATTAAATTGAATAAAAAAAAAATATTCAATTAATTTAAAAGTACTACAGTTACTTTAAAAAATATTCATTAAAAACAAACCAATCGCGATTATTCCATTGAATCAAAAAAACACGGGGCAAAGAAAATAAATATCAGAACGACGACGAATTTGCTACGGAAACTTCCATCATGCGCGTCTCTTATACTAGGACGACATAAGCGTTACGTAGTTATCGCGCAGATCGGTGTGGTTGTACTCGAGGCCATCGTCCAGCACGGACACGCGCACTCCGCGCCCGTTGATTCCCATTTGGTACACGGGCAACACGTTCAGATCCAACCTAGGTAGATCTTGGTTCGTTCTGGTGTCTTGCTGGAATAAAAAATAATACTCTGACTAAAAATGCAGGAAATAAGAAAGTGAAAAAGTCAGTTCAGTAGCTATTTAGATTCCCAGTGTATTTTTACTGCTTTTTTTTTTAATTTCTTACGTCATAAAATGGCGATACACTGACCAAGAATAAGAGAGATATCGATTTGTATCTGGCATTCCCATTTATTTTGAAAAAGACGTGAGATTTTATTTTTAAATTATTATGTATAGCTATGTAGATAGCTCTTAACGATTTTATTTACGTTTTTAATTTGAACTAAAACCTTCTTATTTTTAACCGACTTCAAAAAAGAGGAGGTTCTCAATTCGGTTGTCGTTTTTTGTTTGTTACCGGAAAGCTTCGGCAGTTATGAACCTATTTTTTTCTTTTGTTGGAAATAGAACATGCGTAAGTGGGTCCTATTTAATTTTAAATGTCCTTGTCTTTGACCTTTGCGTTCCGAAGATATATCGAAAATTGACATATTGTTAGACTATAAGACAAGCCCTGTGCATATTTAATGGATTTATGATGAGACGTAGCGTGACTATACATGACAAATAAAACTAGACGTTGCCCGCGGCTTTGCTTCTTATTTTCCTGTTTGATTTTTTTTTGTAATTTGATTCCGCGTATATTAATTTCGATAGTAAATACATGTGTCTATCGTCAAAATTACCATGGCAACAGGTATTATAAATGAAGCCTTTTTTATTTCTTATCCCTAAAAAGGGAAGTGAGAAACGTCCAGCAGTGGACAACCATAGGCTGAGAAGATGATGAAAAAGGGAGGAATTATACAAATATGAAGTCGATTTTGTTTTTGTTAAAAAAAAGCTTTAAAAGATGTGTGAAGTTAAAGTTATGAGAGAATTTCCAAATGCCAAATTCTTACCATATTAGGTTTGTAAAATAATAAAATGATAGTATGCTTACCATATACCACTGATAGCCCCAAAGCTCATCGTTAAACAAAACCGTTCTTCTGACAGCGTCCCTTTTCTCCCTCCCATCAAGAGAGGAGTTCTTCTCCAGAGGATCTTCTATTCTCTTCACCCTCTGTAACTCTCTGTCCGGGTTATACGTGGGGTAACGTTTTTCTCGATATTTCACAAAAGCCTGTTCGGCCCATCGGATCTGGATTTAGACGAGATTTCTCATAATTATTTCTTATATTTACGCGAAATTTAGACATTGGAATAAAACTAATTTTACAGATTTTATCGCCATTGGTACGTCAAACATCTGTCACCCCCGCCCGTGGGTGCTAAAAATCCGTAAATTAGGTAGGTTACTCAATTTTTACTTCCTTTTGGCAAATCATTAAACATGTAATTTATTTTTTAAATCAAGCCTTTTAAATGAAATGGTGTAGACAAGGTAATGTAATGCTATCTAATGAATTATCATGGAAGATTTTTGTTGTGAGACTGAAATGAGTATTTGTTTCAAAATCTGTTAATTTTAATTATTGTCTATTTATTTATTATAAATGTTTTATCTTAATTCAGGTGCAGGAAGTACGTTCACAATACAAGATAAGAAGGTTTCCTTGACACAGAAATAATAACATTGAGATATATTTTATATACATGTTATTCCGATAGTAGCTGGAGTTTGTTCACGTTTGTTGTGTGATGACGTCATTTCGCTGAACTGCGCAAATAAAATCCAGGCCATTGACATTAAATACACGAGTCAACCAAAAACCACGTGTAAAGCAGTCACCATGTACTAGGGCAGCATATCATTATAGTACTGTTCATACATTATACCCACCCTTCTGTCACTTTCTAGCGCGATGGTATGATGCGTTGGCGTGCGTCGATGTTTGTTGTGCTCGTACGCTCTGAATATGTACGTATTCGGGAATCCTAGTACCTGTGAATGATTACATATGACCTCCTGGTAAGTCCGTTTTAAGAACCAACTTTATTGAAAACATGAGGAGAGGTCATATTATAAAATATCGGTCTGTCTTTCTTTCTGTTGGCTGTATGTCCCGTTGTTATTTAAGAAGGCTTGACCAAATATAATGAAAATTAGTATAGGTATATAATTATATAGTATATATTAGAGAGAATAAGAAAGATAAGAAGCATACGAAAGAGTTAGTACATACTGCGCCGACCCTACGTAGATAGGAATAAGGCAGGGAGGTGATCATTTAGCAAATAATAAAGTTTGCTGTATTTTCATTTATATATATTTCCATTTGTCGTTTTTGGCACGTAAATAGCAAATAATAAAGTTCAGTTAAATATAAGAAAAATGAATGGCACTACAATATATTATCTATTACAATTTGTCTATTAAAACATTCTTACTTATTAAGTTTGAACCACTATTATTAAATATTATTACTATTCACTTCAGGTTCCAATAAGTTGATAAAAAGTGAGATACACATTCTCAGTATGAAAGAAAAAAATAATACTTCGATGTAGAAAAAGTAGGACGGAACTTGATATAAAATTTACAAATGCACATTTTGTGGAGGACAATCACAATGCAACCAGCAAATGTATGCTCGCATTTATCCACTCCTAGTAGATGACGTTCAAACAATATGATGTAGGCGGCGCTTTTGGAAGGACGGCAACGCTACCGCTGTTTACTACCGAAGAAAGGACTTTTTTTGTATGCAAAATAGTCCTTACAATTCATCTCTTTTATTGTTATATTGCTCTCTCTATCAACAGTTATTCCTTATAACGATTTGAATACACATACTTTATAATACGTACATTTAAATTTCTTAGAGAAGAATAACTGTTGACATAAATAATATTCTATAGGTCTGTCTATGCAGCATGCTGAAGCAATTCATTATAATTAAAAAGAAAATAATATAGTTAAACATATTAAAGAAATCTTAAGGAGTAGTAAACATTTTGAAATGAATCTTTAAATAATATTCTTTACCAGCTGTTGCCCGCGACTTCGTCCGCTTTTACCCTCGATAAATCTAATCGTAATCTATACGAGTACATATAATAAAATCGTAAGTGATCGGTGTCTGTACATGGAAAATAAATTAGCAAAACTATTACAGTGGGTATTTACGAATGCTATAGAACTCAAAACAACGATTTTTAAAATTTTGTCTGTTTGTCTGTATGTTTGGATGTCTGTTTATCTGGAAGTTTGTGCGCGCTACTTTCAGAAACGGCTTAAGCGATTTGGATGCAGTTTTCACCAGTGTATTGTAATTAGCTCCAATCGTGAGAGTTAGGTGTTTGTTTCATCTAAATCAGTGCATAAATTAAAAAGTTATATCAATTTAAAGTGTTACGTTAAGCATTTCTTCAGAAAAAAATACTATAATATGATTGTTTAGTTGATTGTGATGAGATTTAAGTTTACTACATATGATATTCTATAAAAGGATGATGGTTCAAAGATAATACAAAGTTAAAAATAGACATTTTGAAATTTCAAATTTAACTTGACCTATCGATATCGTCCAATGGGCTGAATATGGTTATACTTACATAGGCTGGTCGTTTCGATTGACGGGATTTCGTGCTTATTACAAAGCGGGCGAAAAACTTTGCTTTTAAAATTTTTACAATGTTGCTTCGTTAGGTCGCTAGATGGCATTAAGTAATTAAAAAAAGGATTTGGTAAATTTACAAAATTCAGAAAATTAATATCAGGATTTTTAAAATGTGTTCTTTTTTATTGCTCAAAAATTATAAAGTATCCTTGGCCAATCTTAATCTTTTAAGAAGTTTATCACATATTGCGTTAAAAAAATCCCGTCTCATTAAAAGTATGTGGCGATTTAAGTAAAATTTGATTAGTTATTTAATCAACTGTATAATAATGATCTGAACTGAATAATAATCTGAACCGTCACTTAGCTCTAAAAGGTCAAATATCGAATCCATATCTTTTAAGGGCGGCCTAAGATTTAAGGTGACATTTTGGCAGTGATTAAAATGAAACTTACATTTTACTTAAATTTCTTTACGGGATAACTGTCTCTTTTCTTCTAAGTTGCGTTTGTGTTTTTGTTTTTTTTTATGTGCCAATAAAATGGTTATTTTTTTTTTTCATTTATATACACTGCCGGCCAAAAGTTTGAGACCACTTTGTACACAGGTTATAATTTGCAAAATATTTTAAATCTGCGTAT
>DWLR01000350.1:0-27489 GCA_018246295.1 Papilio alexanor hazarajatica
TAGGTTTTTTACCGATAATTTTTCATGTACATGCAGAATATCCCGGGCGGTCACTTGCCGATGGGCGACATTGTATATCTAAACAATAATTCTCACATATAAAAAATGTAATAGTAATATTTTAATAATCAATAAATAATAGTATTTTAGTGCAAAAGTGTATTAAAACAATAATTATAAGTATTTTTATATAAAATTCCTAGACTTGCTTGGAATCGTAAATAATTTATGGACGTAAATTAATAATCATCTTACTGAATATTGCTATTAATTATCATCATCTAAGTGTATTATATACGTGTTCTTGCTACATATGTAATTTTTTTGTGACATAAATTTTTCTTGAATATTTATAATTTGTTGCAGAACCCGGGTCAGCACCGAGGAACGTGCAAGTTCGTCCTCTAAGTTCAAGCACTATGGTGATACAATGGGAGGAGCCCGAGACGCCCAACGGTCAACTAACGGTGAGACTATATAGAGGAAAAACGTCGAACAAATTCAGTCACATAGTATCACATATCAAGCGGATTAGATCTACCCGCTCGATTAGTTTTCGAAAATACAAATTTCTTCAAATTTAATATTAAACAAATAAACAAAACTGAAGCATAGTTTTGTCAAAAAAATCCTCCCGTGGGTAAATGTTGTAATGCGTTCCTAATATAATAGGGACCAATTTATTTTAGGTTATTTTATCGAATGAAATTTCATTATAAACCATTTTAAATATAATCCTCTTAAGTTTTGATAGGAAATTAAATTCTTGACGAACTATTTGAAAATTAGTTTGTTGAAGATGCGCTAAGATGGATTCATTATTATTATAAGTTGCCTGTCTGCGCGCAGTTCGCTTCTCATTACAGATTGAAACAAGATATTTGCTCTGAATTTCTACATAAAATAATTCAGCTTTTTCGTAGAAGGATTCAAATGATCTTTTGCGTTAGTAGGACGTAAACGGTGTATACAGGCTAAAATTTATATCGTTTGTTTTTTTTTTCGGACATACGGACATATACTATTTTACAATCCAAAATATTTTTTTCGTAAAAAAATAACAAGCAGATGTCATGTGACCAATCGCTATCAGTATTTGTATAAAAAAAAAAGAACGGAGCTGTAAAAATTTCTTCTTTTTTAAAAAATTCAGACGCTTGTAATACATTTTCACACATATTTTTAATACATATATTTGTTACTTTTATTTATTTTAGGGGAACAGAAGATTATAAACAACTTTTACTGATAATTTAGTTGATCAAACATAGCTTAAACTTACAACTTTCTTGCTATTGGTAGTAAACTTTTGTATTGTGATTGTTGCAGGGCTACAAAATTTATTACACCACGGACCCGTCACAACCTTTGCAGTCGTGGAACTCTCAGATGGTGAGCTAACTATGGTCTATATTAAATTAATAGAATGAATACGAAAATTCGTCATTTTCTTACTTATTACATTATTATTTTTAATTAAAATAAGTAAGAAAAAAAAGAATAAATAAGAAAAGTACTCAGAATTCAAAAGTACAAGTAGAAAAACACTCATCGTTGCAGTACCGAAACATTTACATAAAAACATGTGAACTCTTTCTCTTTATTTCTGAAAAAAAAAAAAAAAGATCACAACATGTTTAATGTGAATGTTTCGGCAGTGCAAACTCACTATTAGAAGAATTTGAAAAAAAAAAGAAAGGAACTTCATATTAACTTTATATGAGTTTTTAGACTATTTGTTTTTGCTCACACAACAATGTTTTGAAAAATTTAAACCATTCGTGAAGACCTGCTATTAGCTGTCTGTTTATTATATGTACTTATAATGTAAAATTTTGCTGTTGGTCTATTTATTTATTGTTAGAAAACAATAAATAAATAAAAAGGGCGAAAAATGTCCGATATATGTGGCCACCGTTAACCTATATGCCAATAAAATACGACGTTGATAATATCGAATAACATCCCGCCGATCCACAGTTGGATAGCAGCCATTTAACAACCATCAACGAGCTAACTCCTCACACCGTGTATACGATACGGGTGCAAGCATTCACCTCAGTGGGGCCCGGCCCGGTCTCCGCACCGGTGCAAGTCAAAACGCAACAGGGTATATTATACGCATCATTATCATATTTTCTATCATTAGTATTCTATTCTTATATCTATATTAATCATTTACTAATATTATTTTTAGTCTTTCCAACCAAGCTTGGGCTGGGTCACAATAATCGATTTTCTTATAAAATTGTACTCGCCATATAAAATTGTAAAGAAAATTTTTAGATGTCGGTAGCAGTACTTAACATTTATTCAACACTATTATTAATCATCAAAAAGTTACAACGATTAGTAGATTATTTCTACCAATCATCATAATCATCATCTCCCTGCTCTTTTCCCAACTACAAAGGGTCGGTACTATACGCACTACTCTTCCATATAACTTGGACTCTAGTCCAAACTGTGCCTGATTTTGGTTATTACAGCCGGCAACCTATCTGATATCAACCCTCCTCTGAAATTTATTTATACAATTACCACCAAATTTTGAAATCTGGTAGATAAATTGAATTAATAAATCCAGGTGTGCCATCGCAACCATCGAACTTCGTAGCGGTAGAGGCGGGCGAGACTTCCGTGACACTGCAATGGCAGCAACCGGCGCACGCGGGCGACCAGATTGTCTCCTACGAGCTCTACTGGAACGACACCTACGCTAAAGAACACCATAGGAAGTAAGGAGTTAACTAATAAATACTTCTTCATAGGGCAAACGGACAAAAAACACCTATATGCGCCCTCAAATAGAATGAAGTATTATTACTTCACTAGCGCTTTTAGAGATCTCGATACTTATTGAAATCCACTGATTTGTTTGCAGTTTTAGGACTGAATTATTATTTTTAGGATATAATTTATAATTATTATCGTTGCTTAGAAATAATATGACCTAATGTTTTATATAGATCTATTTTTATTTGTACTATAATGATAGTCCGAATGTAATTGTTCCTAGACGGATACATAAGATGGAATCGTACACTCTGAACGGACTGTATCCGAACACCCTGTACTACATCTGGCTGGCGGCGCGGTCGCAGCGCGGAGAGGGCGCCACCACGCCGCCCATCGCCGTGCGCACAAAGCAATACGGTATGTTGGTACGACAGGGCCAAATAATACGGTATGTTGGTACGACAGCCAAACAATACGGTATATTGTACGAAAGGGCAAACCAATACATATTTTGGTACGACAGGGAAACACTCACACATAAAACGATTGGCTTAGAAAGACTTACAGAAGCATAATGCCTCAAAGAATTTCATAGCTAAATAGGTTTAATTCATATTCCTTGTTAAGCCAAGTAAAAAATTTTATACAACCTATATAGTAGAGACTTTAAAGCTATTAAAGTCTTTATTAAAGAGAGCTCTGTTGTAATATGTCGCAAGTACTGGACTCTTTCCAAGCCAATGGTCAAATATAAAAAGAAAAAAAAAACATGTAAACCTATTGTGGGTTTTCCAGGTAATTTCTACTGTAATATTTCACATAAACGCACCTGCCCGGCACGCTGCCAGTAATACAAGCACAAGCACCAAGTTTTATATCACAATAATATGTGTTTCGTAATTGTAAAATTGTCGAAACGGTATTGCGTATGCGCCTTTGTTTGATATAACTTTGATTAAAAAATAAATAATACATCCGCCTTAATTACTTCTGTCCGTGCAAAACAAAACCCCAATCGACATAATGCGTGTGCACAATACCTTAGTAGTAGCTTTATGTTGTCTGTACGTCTTATTTGAAAAAAGTTATTTTATCAATTTTTTCTCACTTATATTGACTAGCGGCACAACGAACACTGGATCAATCTGCAGGATCAGAAGAGAGCGTGTTCCTCTTGCCGCTACTCTAGAAAATAATCAGCACAATTTTCTTCCGGCAGGAGATAGTGAGGGTACTTGGTAGGGGCGAGCGGATTCTACGACCAACTATGTGCATGCTCGATATTTTACTTTAACGATTCGCGTCGTCTTTATACTTTGACACATTTTATTTAATCGCATTCAGTGATTGCATCGACTAGGTTGCCTAACTCCTCATAATTAATATCTAACTAAACAACCACCGATCACATACATCTGGGATACATTTGCAATGGTTATTTGCAACGCTTTCCTGGTTCCGTGGAGTTTAGGTTCGAGTTCCACATCCGATGCTGCGTCGTCGATATTTAGTCGTCGGCTTTGCGCCGTAGCTGATGATGGAGCGTTTCAGTGCCTGGGGCGCCGCCTATGAATGTGACCGCGGTGGCGATATCGCCGACGGCCATTCGGGTGTCGTGGCAGCCGCCGCCCGCGGAGCGCGCCAACGGCCGCATCGCGTACTACAAGCTGCTGTGTGTGGAGGCGGGCCGCGGTGACTCGGAGGCGACGGTGGTGCGGCTGAACGCGACCGAGTTCGTGCTGGACGAGCTGCGGCGCTGGACGGAGTACCGCGTGTGGGTACTCGCCGGCACCAGCGTAGGCGACGGCCCCGCCTCCTACCCCGTCACCGTGCGCACGCATGAAGACGGTACGTTTCATACATTCAACTACATCTATATGGCTCAACTTTATGACGTTACGAACATGTCTATCTTACATTCCTTTATGTTTGTAACATCTATTACAAGTAAATTATTATTATGCTGTTTATGAAGATAGATTTAAAATATCAATCAATGCTACAAATTATGTTTCAATATTCTTAGAGCTACGTACCGAATACGACTGGACTCAAAACAATAACTAGTCAGGCTTTTTGTAAATCTAACCATGCGACTACTGCAAAAATGACAATATTTTTGTAACAGTATACTGTATATATAACCTAACAACAGCAATCTGGTTACAATCCACTAATAAAAAAAATATCGAAAAATTTAATATTTTATTAATTTTCTATACTAGTAATGAATAATGAACAACAATCTTGAAATTACTTATTAATAAACGATTAAAAAACTATCATATACAGTATACATATAAACAGTATTTAATGTTGACAACCACTTCACAATTATTTCAGATAATAAAGTCCATAAAGTTGAGCCTCATCTCCAAATTAACAACTAATAATTATTATCTCTTCATTCAAACATGTCTTAACCTAACAAATCTTGAATCTGTAACAACGGAGGAAGATATTTCGAAACTATCGCATAAAGTATATGGGATATTTTCTAACTAATATCCTCTTTTGTTGCGTTGCTATTTGATGGCATTAACATTATTTCGCATTTTGAAAATGCTGCGGGATTGGGTATGGTGGTTTCGGTAAAATCATTCATATTATAAAAGATGAACTGGTATTTTTTACCAGTTTAATATTCCCACTGGCATTGTATATATGGATGGTTTTATTATATTCATGTTATTTGTTGCGGTGCGAATGGAAATGAAATATTTCTCATTATTATCCTGAGTTTCGTTATTTAATGAAGATTGTCATTATCCCGTGACCTCACAACATTTCCACTCCTGCCGTGTTTGTTTCATTTAGTAAAATATATTCAAATGGTGTTGGTTATAAATATAAGCATAATCTTATTATATATGATATTTTATACATCTCTCATATTGAACCACAAATATTACCAGTTACTAATGTCATTTTTTCTTTTGTTTCTTTCTTGTGAGCATATAGCAGGATTCTAACAAGGAGGTTAATTCTCGTAACAAAATTTTAAATATGCTTGCCGATAAGTTTCAATGTACAAGTATATATAATTTATTATTCACCACGCAGACCATTCGATTTCACTGTATTTTCACTTTCGGTCGCATTGTGTCAATATTCCCACTCACCGTCACATGTAATGATTGGGTTTGATGACGCGTCCCATCGATCAGTTACTCGTCAAACCGCTAATGATGGCACTCACTGAAATGCAAAAAGAATCTCTCCTGCACCTGGTCTAGTATCGACGGCACCGTTATATCATTGGTTTTGACGCACAGTTATTGAGTATTTAGCGATGGACACAATTTTGCATGCTTTCTTTGACGACAAAGCACTGTTTTCGTTCAGTTAATTTCACTAGGCACCGGTTAGGTTTACAAATATTGGCCGTACGCAATCGATTCCGGTGTTAATGGTTAATGATTGCGCGCGGCCGGTATGCACTTTTAGGAAGCACTCAGCACATCAAGCGACGACACGAGGTGAGAGAGCGAGTGCGTGACGCACCAAGACATCTGTCCGATGGGCTCTCTGGCACAAGTTACCTTGTAACGTAAACGTTAGCACATTCTAAACCAACTATTACACTTATAGCTATATCTGTTGTAACGTGTAACCTTTACGTTCACAAGGTGACAGCAGACAGATCATACGTGTGAGCCGAGTCGCACAAGTCGGACACGCACGGCCCGAGCGCCGCATTTGAATACCAATACCGTCTGAACACGACACGCGCGCATGCTATACTACTCACAACTACTACTTCCGTACTCACTGTACCGTATAACCACTCGTACTTAGCGGGAAGGCTGCGGGTCGAAGCGACACAGTCCCGAGGATCCAGTCGAAATTTTGAAACTGTCACACATTGGCCTGTTGGATCCGACGGATAGACCGTAACGCACTTCGCCTGTATTCCCCGACTGCTCGGCTCGGAACTAGACTACGCGCTCTCTATCTATCTTTATCTATCTCTCTATCTATCTCGATCGCTCTTAAGCTACACTCTTTTGCAAGTAGCGATTTATCTTGCCTTTCTTCCTTCTTCTGTATTTCTATCAAACTATCGTCGTGCATGCACACTAGATATTGTGACATAATATACAGAAACCTATTGTGCCTAACCGTGCGCTAACGCAATAAATTAAAGCGGTGTTTGAAGAACGCAATCAATATTCGGCATCGGACACTCTTTTTAAGTACATAATTGATATTAAATCGAAAAATTTGTAGAAGAGCACAGCCAACGAGCATTGACACCACGACACTGTCACAACTCACTGAAGATAGCACAAGGGAGCGAGGCAACACACTCACCGGCGCTACGATGGCCGCGGTGACAACAAGATACACTGATGAAGCACACACATTTAGATCGGCGCCGTCGCGTTAATCAATACATGTGCGTGTGAGTGATTCAAAAGAGCCGAATGGCGAAGAACCACTGTCTCGACGTGTCTAGCCTTTTCCTGTTCCCGATTAAACTAAATAAACCATAATTTTTGTACTCGAAACAAAACAAGAAAATAAACATTTCAGCGTATATTCTGTAGTAATTCTTGAGACGTTTCCATTGCATAAATTTCTCACGAAAAGGCAAGGCACGACAGAACAGCAGAGAGACGCCGGCGTCGCAAGCCAATTAACTGAAACGCGCCTCCTAAAGAGCTCAAAGAACATAAGGAAGTGAAATAAGAATTCCTCCATCTTGCCGACCAGCGTTCTACTCGTAATCTCTCACTGAGTAGTTCCGTTCGCCCTGCAATGTACGCACAATTTGTCTTAAATGTATTTGAATGCGTTTTTCTCTTTTTTTCTCTCGTCACTGACTTTGTATGGGCCGCTGGTAACCCGTACAGCCGTAAGGAGTGAGTATAAATTACTATAGTGCTTGTATTTATGTGCATTTGTGCTTGTGCCTAAGCTTTATGTAGTTTATACTTCCTCGCATTAATATAACTCTGGAACAATCTGCAAGAGGTTAAAGACGCATCTTTTCGTCTTTGACATCGTACCGGCTCGGAACTGACTTGGCGTGTTATAGAACTAACTACTTTAGCTTTGTCACCGCCCAAGTCTATTTCCTGAAGCATGATTCCCTTGCAGCCTGTAAAGAAACGACTAGATATAGAACTGCCGCTTCTATACTAATAGATGAACTTATTGTTGATTCTTTGTAAAAGCTTGACGATTTTAGTTAATCCAAATGATATGGATTGGAAGGTAATGAATTTTAATTGTTTTGGTGATTTGAAAGGGCGTAATATATATTATTGTGTGTGTTGGTATTCAAATGCCCGATCGAGATGCTGATAGGCGTGCTTAGATACACGCGGGTGACCCAAATACTCTATCAGCATTACCGATGGCTGTTACCGAACTTCGGTAATTTCCTCTTCGAAATTTAGCCGAGCTTTCTGAAGAGAAACCTTTAGCGCCAATGCTTAATTTTTTGAATTCAAACTGCTTGAAGTAGAATTTTCTTCTAGCACATTTCCATAGATGCTGATAGGGAGTTTAGGTCCACATTAAAAAAGGTACGGTAGAGAGGTTAACATGAAACTGGTACATTTACAGTGCCCGGAGAGCCTCAGGATGTGAAGGTGACTACTATAAACTCAACGGCGGTGCACGTCACATGGAAGCCGCCGCAGGAGAAGGAAAAAAATGGTATCATAAGAGGCTATCACGTCCATGTCCAAGAGATTCGAGAAGAGGTAAGATGAAGAAAGTAATATCATAAAAATAATAATAAAAAATAATTCATTAGAGACCTTGAAATTTTTTGGCTAGTGTTCGACATAAATGTATTATATTTCACAATTACAGCAATAAAAACAGATAAAAGTGTCCTTTGATGTTGCAGAGCAAATCATTGTTAAACGAACCCATGCGTTTTAACGTGATGGACGATACGATACTGGAGCTGAACGTGTCAGGTTTACAACCGGATACAAGATACAGCGTGCAAGTAGCTGCCCTCACCCGCAAGGGCGACGGCGACAGGAGCCCGCCAGTCACAATCAAAACACCCGGCGGCGTACCCAACAGACCTACTGTTAACCTCAAGTTAGTTTTAATACATCTCATTAACAGATTTATTATTATTATTACTGTCGATTCCCAAATGCCTTTAATTAATTGTTCCTCTTTTTGTTTTAGAGTATTGGAGCGAGAACCTATTGTGTCTATCGAATTAGAGTGGACCAAACCGACACAGACATACGGTGATTTGCTTGGTTATCGTTTAAAATACGGCATAAAAGATCAGAAATTGCTAGAAGAAAATTTTGGAATCAAAGTTAACTCCCATAGATTAACCGATTTGGAGAGAGGCGTTCAGTACGAATTCAGATTGGCCGGAAGAAACCATATTGGCTATGGTCAAGAGAACATCAAATATTGGCTCACACCGGAAGGTGTTCCGAAGGGGCCACCGACCAATGTCACGTATCATTTCCAAACGCCTGACATTATCAGTGTGACATGGGAGCCCCCTATCAGAGCAGATCGAAGTGGCCAAATCAAAAAATATGATATTCAGTTTTACAAAAGAGGTGATCAATCATCACTCGTAGAGAAAACTAAAGAAACGACTAAAGCAGTTTTTACCGGCTTAGAAGAAGATGCTCATTACGTTTTCAAAGTACGAGCGTATACGGACCAAGGTCCCGGACCCTATAGTAAAGACTTAACGGCACATACTGAAAGAGATATCGGAAGAGCGCCTATGTCGGTCAAAGCTGTTGCGACATCTGAATCAGGTATTGAAGTCTGGTGGGAAACGGTTCCTTCGAGGAGGAAAATTATCGGATATTCTATTTTCTACACGATGACTCCCGTTGAGGACTTAGACGAATGGCAGCAGAAAACGGTCCATGTAACGCATTCTGCTGATATAGAAAACTTGGAAAAATTTGCGGAATATGCCGTCGCAGTAGCTGCTAAAACGGCTGATGGATTGGGTAGATTATCAGAAAAAGTTACTGTTAAAGTTAGGCCTGAAGAAGTGCCTTTACACCTGAGAGCTCAGGACGTGTCTACACACTCGATGACACTCTCATGGTCACCGCCCCTACGCTTAAATCCCGTTAGTTATAAGATTTCGTATAATGCTATCAAAGAATTTGTCGATTCCCTAGGTATGACTCAAACACAGGAGATTCCTAAGAGGGAGATAATTATAAAACACGATAAAACATCACATTCTATAAATGATCTCTCGCCATTTACGACTTATAATGTAAATGTCAGTGCCATTCCTAACGACGATTCGTACAGACCGCCGACTAAAATTACAGTAACGACACAAATGGCCGCACCAAAACCAATGGTGAAACCGGATTTCTACGGAGTCGTTGAAAATGAAATTTTAGTTATTCTTCCTCAGGCCTCTGAAGAATACGGTCCTATTTCGCATTATTATCTAGTTGTAGTTCCCGATGATAAACTACACAATCACAAACATCCCGATCAGTTTTTAACGGAAGATTTAATTAAGAACAACGCTAGAACAGACGATGAAAACGCTCCATATATAGCTGCTAAGTTCTTACAAAGAAATATTTTGTACACATTCCACCTAGGTAACAATGAGTCATATGAAGGTTTTCTAAATAGAAAATTAAATCCGAACAAAAAATACAGAGTATTTGTAAGGGCGGTTGTCGATACACCACAAAAACATCTTTATACCTCTAGTCCGTTTTCGGAGTATCTGTCGTTAGACATGCGCGGAGCCCCTCCAGGCGAAGAACCAAGCCGACCGGATCCTAAAGACATAAATGGTGATCCGGAAATAAGAATTGAAGAAAACAGGAAAGAAGCTGGCATGTTATGGGTTATTGGTCCTATCATTGCTGCATTAATGCTTTCTCTCTGCTTGGTTATGTTATTTATAATGAAGAGACGCCGTCAGCCGTGTAAAACACCGGACCAGGCTGCAGTCACAAGACCTTTGATGTCGGCTGATGTTGGTTTCGGAGCACCCTCAGATCCAGTCGAGATGAGGCGACTAAATTTCCAAACTCCAGCAATGATTTCTCATCCACCTATACCTATATCAGAACTCGCAGATCATATTGACAGGCTTAAAGCTAACGATAATCTTAAATTTTCTCAGGAATACGAAAGTATCGAGCCAGGTCAGCAGTTTACTTGGGATCATTCCAACATGGAGGTCAATAAACCTAAAAACAGATATGCTAACGTTATCGCCTACGATCATAGTCGTGTCATTCTGCAGCCTATCGATGGAATTCTCGGAAGCGACTACATCAATGCAAACTACTGTGATGGTTATCGCAAACACAATGCGTACGTCGCCACGCAAGGTCCTCTCCAAGAAACGTTGGCCGATTTCTGGCGAATGTGCTGGGAGTTACGAACGGCAACTATTGTAATGATGACAAAGTTAGAAGAACGAACTAGAATAAAATGTGACCAATACTGGCCTAGCAGAGGCAGTGAAACGTACGGCATGATGACCGTGACGATCGCAGAAGTCCAGGAATTGGCGACCTACTGCATTCGTACATTCCAAATAACGCGGAATGGTGGAACAGAACGTAGGGAGATCAAGCAGCTTCAGTTCACCGCTTGGCCCGATCACGGTGTTCCCGATCATCCGGCGCCCTTCTTGCAATTCCTACGACGTGTCCGTGCACTAAATCCTCCCGATGCCGGGCCGTTGGTGGTGCACTGTTCCGCCGGGGTGGGTCGCACCGGCTGCTTCATAGTCATTGACTCCATGCTGGAAAGGGCGCGACACGAACGTACCGTAGATATTTACGGCCACGTGACATGCCTCCGAGCTCAACGAAACTACATGGTGCAAACCGAGGACCAGTACATCTTCATCCATGACGCTTTATTGGAGGCTGTTATTTGCGGCGACACGGAAGTGCCGGCTCGCAACTTGCATGCGCATATTCAAAAGTTAATGCGCGTCGATACTATCGAGAATATTAATGGAATGGAGTTGGAATTCAAAAAGCTGGCTAATATGAAAGCTGATTCCAGTCGTTTCGTGTCCGCCAGTCTTCCGTGCAACAAGCACAAGAACAGGCTAGTGCACATCTTGCCTTTCGAGTCGACTCGGGTCTGCCTGTCGCCGCGAGATGGCTCCGACTACATCAACGCGTCCTTCGTCGACGGCTACCGATACAGAGCCGCTTACATCGCCACTCAGGGACCTTTACCCGACACAACGGATGATTTTTGGCGAATGCTCTGGGAGCATAATTCTACTATTATCGTTATGCTAACCAAATTGAAAGAAATGGGAAGAGTGAGTATACATTTTACCAAGTGAAATCAGATTTTTATTCCTGTTGTGTTATACTGTGAAGTAAAATAATGTTTTGAATATCATTTTTAGGAGAAATGTCACCAGTACTGGCCCTCTGACCGCTCCGTTCGCTACCAATGCTTTGTAGTCGATCCGATCGCCGAGTACAATATGCCACAGTATATCTTGAGGGAATTCAAGGTGCGTACATTATTAATGACCACTATTACAAAATATAGGTGTAATTAATTGCACCTAAATAATTTTAACACTACTATAACAAATTGAATTTTGCAAATAACTGTAAACTGTAAAGTAAATGCTGTTGCTTTGCTTTTTTTAAAACATTTTAAGGAGATACTCCTTAATAATAAAAACGTGTTTGTAAATTTAATTTTTAAAATTAAAAAATATAAAAATTGCCTCAGCCACGTATAAAAAAAAATCGAAAATTCGATAGCTTATGGCTTACAATATTTTTATATTCAAGGTGACAGACGCTCGTGACGGCGCATCGCGGACGGTGCGTCAATTCCAATTCACGGATTGGCCGGAGCAGGGTGTACCCAAGAGCGGCGAGGGCTTCATAGACTTCCTGGGCCAGGTGCACAAGACTAAGGAGCAGTTTGGACAGGACGGACCCATCACCGTACACTGCAGGTGAGATTCAAACGATACTTTGCTAAAGAAGTCAGTGTGATTTCACATTTGGTAAAGCCAATGTAAAATGGTGTGTAACTTTCAATAAAATTTACATGATGATCATAGATTTTTCCAAGTGGATGTTTGAACTCTAGTAATTTAGTAGTATCTCATTGTGTTATAGAGTACTTTATTTTTTAACAAGCTTTTTATCTAGATATGCAGTTAAGTCGTGTCCCACCATTGCAACATTATCACTCCGGTGTACGGTAATCACATTTGGCAATAGATGCGGTGATAACATTTGTCGAAATGTGCCTTTTGGTTCGCAGCGCGGGCGTGGGGCGCACGGGCGTGTTCATCACGCTATCGACGGTGCTCGAGCGCATGCAGTACGAGGGCGTGCTCGACGTGTTCCAGACGGTGCGAACGCTGCGCACGCAGCGGCCCGCCATGGTCCAGACCGAGGTCAGTGCCATGATCAACCTCTATCAGTCCAACCATAGACGTGTCTACACACAAGGTCTTCAATCCATATAGAAGGAGACCAATCAACATTACTTTTTTCCCGTCCCAGAAATCAGTGTACTCTGACCCGTATTAATGGTATCAGGAAAAAAGCGAGAATTACGGACGCATTCCTGTTTTATGTAGAAAAGTAGATAACGTCGTATTTTTATGGCCATATTTAATCCAGATTTAATTAATCTACCTCAAATAACCTCAGTCTCTATTTCTTTTTGTGTTAGATCATATTTTTATTTTATATAGTAGAATTGATTAATTCGTCTTATTTTCACCTCCTCCAGATCGTCTAGATTTTATCTACTACTAGATTTAATTAACGATATCAAATATCATTTTTTTTTTTGTAAAAGCAATATCAATATATGATTTTAGTCGCGTTTAAACAAATTATTGGTAATATTGAGGGAAAATTAACTCTCTGCATGTTTTTAGGACCAGTATGAATTCTGCTACCGCGCAGCGTTGGAATACCTCGGCTCCTTCGACCACTACGTCAACTGACGCTGAGACCTGCTCGTCTAAGCGATCCGTAACACGGAGCCTGTCGTTGTTCACTCTACTACTATATTTTGTGTACTTAAAATACTTAAAAACTTCGTTCCCTTTGACATTTATATTGTCGGCATATTTAAGAGTTATATAGTAAAATTTTCAGTACTTTTAATTTAAATATGGAACAAGATTTAACTACATAAAAAGTCACTTTGGTTTCATATTTTTCTCAAGTTATTCTTCATAGACTTGTAAGATATTAAGAAATAACACTTGCTAAAACCGCAACCCTAACAAATCAAACTATTTAACTGACAAATAAATCTCACTAATGTCAAATGCAATAATAAAATTTTGAATTTGGATCACAGATGTAAAAATCATTATTTTAAATTTGTCCACATTGCATCTTCGTACTACAGCCTTAACCCCAGATCTTTATGTGTGTATTTAAATCTTGGATAAACAACTTTAATAGGCCATAAAGACAACTATTTGATTTTATTTTACACTTTTTTTTATAAATGTAATTGGATTGTAAGATGACATTAACGTTTTTTTTTATTTATTTTACTTTTAGCGACATCGACAGGAATCCATGTAGCTTGAATGTGTAGCGTAGTGATGTTACCACGGACATAGCAAATATTGTAATCGTTTTCGCAGCTAACGTTAAATGAAGCTAATCGTGTACCCAGTGCCTAGGGAAAACAACTTATGATGTAAATTTAATCACTGAGACCATAATATTTATGATTGGGAGACGAAAGGGTAATAGATATTATTCTATTTAGAATCCCATCTTACGGTAGCCTTAAAGAAGTGTTCGCGATAACTTGGCTCTAGACTCTGTCAACAAAATAGTCGAATATCTGAGGCGTTTAAATATACTTATTAATATCGGTATGTAAACCATAGAAGCAAAAATGAAATTAAATACATAGATAAATTTATTTTTTATTTCATTAATAACAGCTAATTTTAAAGTTAAATAACGTGCTAGTAAATTACAATTTTCTATTCTTCTATATTGATACGTTATTTAAAATAAAATTAGACACAGACTCGTTAACATTTAACAATTACAACTTTACCAAAGTCCACTTAAAAGCAGTTGACGTAACTAGATGTGTTAAATAAAACTTAATATAAAAGGAAAACTATTTAAAGATAATATCCAAGTTGTAAACGCCATTGAAATTATAATTTGCTAATGAATTTTATAATTAGTGGATAATATCAATGCGCTTAGAAGGGTTTAAAAAGTAACTATTATGCGATATTATAATATTCAACTTCGATCGTCACCAATAAACGATGCAAATGTAAATGTATAAATAGTTATTGCAGCTGTAATTAGAAATTTATTTTTCATATCGGGTATTATTAGTATAAATTGTGGTGAATCGTTTTATTATTGCAATATACCAACATATAGACGAATCGGCTGTGTCGTGTGAAAACAATGTGTCAGTCCTATGCGTAGTTGTAACGGTGTTATGTAAATAGCTATTTCTCCTGCTATAGAATATGCTACAAGCGCTTACCGAAAATAACGGGTTAACGTTTAAACATCTAATAACGTGTAACCTTTATTTGTGTGTAATTTTAACAGGTTTTTATTTCTATAAAACATGTGTCAATTCGTTAACCTAATAACGTTATTAACGGATTAGCCTGTTGGTATAAAAAATTTTCCATAGCTCCTTATCTTTTTAGGTTGCACTTTTGACATTTACAATGACAATGACAGATGTAATCAACCGCGTATTTTTTTACATCGTCACAAAACTATTGCAAGATGACATAAATAAAATCTACAGATGTGCGTTATTTCCGTAATTAAATTAAGTTAAATTAAGCGATATTTTAGTGAACACTGCTTGCTTTAGGATGAAGGTGATTCGATGACATATCTATTTTAGGTAGATAAAATGTTTTTTCTGTGTACTATTTCGTAAGTTGGCAAGATGCGAGTAGTAGTTGCTGCTCGTATCAAATCGAATTGAGAATTCGAGAAGCGAATCGGTTTGGCGTATGGCAATGAGATTTGGAGTCACGTTTGCGATGTATTTTATTTAATTTTTTTACACTATACAGTAAATAAGAATTTAATAATGGCGGATTATTTTTAGCAGCTGTCGTTTTATTTTATCGCCATTACAAACGCAGCTGTGGCTACCCTCTCATCACACTATTTTAAGCTATCTTTAAGTGTAGTATGTTATTTAATATTTTACAATAATCCCTTTGCCTAGTATCGTATAAGAATTTTTAGGTTTTCCACTCGTTTTATACAATATACCTACTACTTGTATCGATCTACTTATAAGTTAAAGTTGAGCTTTTAACTTAGTAAGTTAGGAAATATACTGTGGTCTACGGAACGGAACTTTCGAGTTTACAATAATAAATATTGATCACACATTTGAATAATTGTGATTTACCTTGTTAACTATAAATGATATTGGGATGCGTTGCAATTTCATGGAAAATCAATCTATCACTTATTAATCAAATATTAAATCGATGCATTCAATCATATTTTTTTTTCTTTTTACTCTCACTAATACAAACGAACCATTGACAATATAACCATAGCCAAATACTGAATTCGATGTAAGTTCAATTTTACCATTTTTTTTTATACAAAATTATTTTATTTATTTTTCCACAATAAAAGTGTTTTGGACGTATTAACCCATCATCACAAATATGTTTTCAAAATAGATACATATTTATACAGTATATTTTCAAAATAGATTCGCGATCAAAATAACCTCGTGTCTTTGGATCGCTACTGCCAATCATTTCACTTAGATATAATAAAATTTTAAATTAATCGATTAAAATATGAAATGTACTTAGACTTAATGGGAATATTGTTAAATTGATAGTGAAAATTTAATACTCGTTGATGAATCGCGTATTTAGCCAGGAGATCGAAGGCCGTTTACAAAGAATGGGTAGCTTTCTTAGCATGTTATCTCCAGTGGGCAGCTTTGGACAATTTATTATTTTACGAGCTTTATTAATTTTATTCATTAGGTACGATTATTGTCCAAGTTTTTATTTTTACTTTTGCTTATACATTTTATTATCTTCCATTTATTAAAACATTTTACTGTGTACTATTTAATCCATTTCAATGGACGTATTTGTCGGTCTGAGTATTTTTGTGTTCCCGAAAAGCATCGCGAATTTGCCTGAACGCATCCGTACGCACATAATCGATCTCTTGTACAAACATTCAAACTATTGTAAGCTAAGATTTTATTCAGTCTAAGTAATTATTTGCGTTAGATCATTTACTAGCTTAAAACGAACAACTTTACAATTTTTATTTCCAAAAAAGTCCATTTGTTTGATGTCTGTCTTTACATATATAGTCTTAAAATACATTTAAAAAATCGACACTACATGACATGTGCCAGTGGTTTGTATAACCTATGTTTATAGTTTTTAACCAACTAGGGACGATCGATGATTCAAGAACATTGAACATAATATCAGATATTTACTTACCTACTTATAAATACAATTAATTTAAGTTAAACTATAACTATGATTCATGATAGAAATGTCTTTTACAATATATTTTTTGGAAAATATAGTTCCAAGACGTTTCGCTGTCGTCTTTCGATATTTGTTTTATAATATCGATGTTGTTTTTTTTTTTTTTAATTTTAAATGTCATCGGTCATCCCTATAACCAATATTGTTTTATTTGTAATATATTACGACATGCCATACGAAGGTGCTGTAAGAAATGATTCCATTGTTTTAGTACAAAACTTTCTTTTTTTTTTAAATCTGTAATGTCATTATTTCATGTTCCATTGTTACGTTATTTTTAATGTAAAAGACTGTTAAGCTAATTTCTTTGTGTTCTATTCTGTTTAATCGTGTAATGTAATTGTGTGCATTTAGATTATATAAAATGTATAAAACTTATCAATGATTTTGTTTGCTTTTAAATTGTATGAAATCAATGTACAGATAATGTTTATTTTTTTTTTAAATATTTTTCAATTTCAATTCATTTACGTTTACAAAAATGAACAAATTACCTAAATGTATACCTCTTTTATTGATAAGTACAAATAAATAATCAGAAATTGTAAATTCTCGTCATAATGCGTTAATATTATGATTTGCCATCAATTAAAATGAATTTTAAAACGGCGTCGCTTTATATTTATGTGTATTTTAGTGCAATTGTGTTTTGTGAGCGTCGGTTGGCCGCGGCCAGCGACTGCGGCGCGGAGCAGACGTACCTCCTGTAGGAACTTGTAGACGACTGTTTTGTAAAGATATCCCGCGCGTCTCGGGACACAGTGGATTCGCAAAATTATACATAATGTATATGATGAAATAAATTTATGTGAGACCATAGAATAAAAAGTGTTTTTCTTTTCTCCTTAATTTTATATACCTATAGATTCCGTATTCCGTGTATTTGAGATTTTACAGCACCAACCGTCGTCTTTTAAATTACAAACACAGAAATATTGAATTCGGTTGACTTTGTACTGATTTAACGAAGTCACCAATCGACTTCTAACACGTTAGAAGTTAGACTTCACCAATCGGCTTCACTTTCGGGCCCTAAATTAGGCATCTGGAGATATGTAACATCTTTGCTTTTTACCTTATAGATAGCAATGGCCGTCTTCAGTTTACAAAGACTAGCGAAATAACGCCCACAGAACTATGCTCACGCAATAAGCTCTGCAATAACATTTAATGGCTATCAAGTAATCAAGAAGTAAAGTTTCAAGTACTAAAGAATGAAGGAACAGCAGACAAACGTGATAGGTACACAACCGCGATAAAGCGTATCATTGGAAGAAATGCCGATAGTAATAAACATAGGTACCCAATGAGATTACTTAATTTATTCTATGACTATCTTTTTTTTGAATGAAAACAATTTTTTGATATCTTACTTCAATTTAGAGATGGAATGTTTATCTGGGTTTCTACACTCTCAACAAAGTCGATATCGGATTGGTCAAACCTCTACCGTTTGATTAAATTTTCACCTACTGGTATAGAAAAAGGTAGCGGGTTTTTGAAGGATTTCAATTACAGAAGGGACATTTCAATGTCCTTTATTACTAACGTTCAAGTTAAAACATATTTCAATCTATAATTACATTAGTTTACTCTTACAGCTGAATAATTATTTAAACAAATCTACTATCCCAAGTCTACGTGAATTATTTGTCAACCGATAAACAAAACTCAATTGAAAGTCATTGGAGCGAATAAAATTTTAATTACACGCTAAGATGAAAATATTCAAATTAACTCAGGGATCTAAAGCAGTGGAGGTAAGTTAAATTAACTTCGAATGCATGCGGACCCATTCCTTCTATATACATACGTATACATACATTATACTACATACACTATAATTTTTGTCTACTATATTTTTCTAATGATATAAAAAACCAAACACGACAATATATAATCTACTGTTTTATTTAACTTCGCAACTGTTGTCTTACATATCGATAAAACCAAGACAAATGGTCTACCACTGTTATTGATAAGCTTTGTAAATGCATATAGGATCTTGTGCATTTGTTAATTAGCATGTTTAGGGCAATATATGTCATCGCATGTGTATCAGTGTAAAATTAATATTTACATTAGTTAATCAGTTTCCGCATTTCGCCAAAGATGTGTCAATAAACAACATAGGAATATCATAATACGTCGTAATTTAATACGACAAATTCTTTTCATATATATATAACGTCCTGACACATAATCTTATGAAATATTAGTTATATTTTTATTGAAACTTTGTGCCCCTTCTGCTCAACATCAACGTCAAATTGTCTGATTTACACTTAACCAACCAGTCTATATAATCTGACGCGCTCAAATCTTTCTAAATATAGTTTTTTTTTTCTTCTAAATATTTAAATCGGCTGCCATATTAACTCCCACTAATATTGAACGCTCATAATCGGTAGGGGTTACTTTTCAGTCATTAGCATTTAAAATTCGAATGATTATTTTTTATTAATGTAAGTAAATAAATAAAATAAAATTTTTATATTATGTTTATTTTTTATTAATGATTTTTAGGCTTCACATAAATTAAACACACAGAGTTGTTTAAGTATCAAGTTTTTGTTAACTTTATTAGTCTATATCTTAATTAGTCTGAGGTTTTAATAAAACAATATGGCAAAGTTGAAAAGTACGAACAATAAACAATACGTAAGCATTTTACGAGCAAACGATGCTTCTGACAAAGCTATTATATATTATAAATCCGTCCGGACCGTTTCATGTTGCGCGATAAACTATTACATCCCTCGCCAGCAACTTATGTTAACTCTCAAGCTGAAAATGAAATCATACTATTGTTTTGTAGTGATAAACAATCTATCATTTTTTTAAATATATAATAAATTTGTTTCCTATGTTATTTTTAATACGTGTAATATGTTTTTTTGTTATTTTTGTTCGCGTTATTTGTATCGTACCTACGTTGTTCTTACGAATGAAACTATAATTATTTAATTAAATATACTGTACCTATATTATATTTATATATTTACTGTAGTATATTGTAGTAAATAATTCACTTTACAATTAATATCCATCAAAACAAGCATTAAAATTTTACTAATATACTTTTTTTCAACGTTCCCGCTTAAAATTCCCTTATTTCAACCAAGCCCGCCAAAAATCCCTTTTCTTTTTTTTCTTTTCTTGTTTATCCAGACTTCGCATGCTGCCAGTTCTCATAAAGTAGTAATAGTGTTGCCAACGGTTTAAAAATATATTTTATCCATATCGCTATCATATTCAATTTTTCCTTCCCTATTTTGCATCTTTTCACCTTCGAAAAGTACCAATGTAGTAAAGGGATTAAAAATTCTGCGATTTGTCTGATGATTTAGACTACCTTGTCTAGATGCGATGCCGGTATTTAAAGTAGGCTCTAGCTAATACGTACATCTATGAAGATTGTACCAGTTTGAAATACCGGTAGTTGTACTTCAATATTATACTTGTGATGACATCACAAGCTCACGTAGGAGACGGAGCGGCGCTATAATTAACGTGCCGCAATACGTATTCATTGGCACAATTTGCGGCCGCTGGTATAAGATAATGGGATTAGACAGGTGCTTGTATTAGATATGAACGTGATCTGAATTAATAAACTTCGCATCGATCTCATCGATGAGTTTGATTCAACGCGGACAAAATTGTTGTAATTAGCCAAAAATTGGCACAATTATTAAAACTAGTTGTTAGATTCGATGATCTTAAGCGACCACCGCACCATTACTCGTCGCGTCTCCATAACCTGGTACTAACACGGGGGGTAGGTTCGGTGGTAATAAAAGTTAATTTTTTGTTTATTGTTCAATATTTTTTGTCTTTATTTTGTTTATTTTCAAACTTCCGTTTCTGTGGTCTTGTTCTGTACAACACACTGAAGTGACCTATTTTGCCACAAGTGTTTGTTTCCATTTTTTGCTGGACATTTTTGATTTGATAAGGTTTAAGTGCATTAATGTCAGAGGTGTTTGAAATTGTATTTTCGTTTTGTCCATATCTTTCTTGCTGATATCCATTAGTATTGGCAAGTATTGGCCTCATTAATGATTTAATTTTATTTTACCTGAAGTCAATATTTTATTACGAAGTTCTGACGACAAAGATTTCTCTACAATCTGGTCGAAAGACAGCTTTTTTGCTCGGAAGGAAAGCTATTCGATTGTAGTGTTGAATACGTCAACTTCCCCTGTAGCTTCTACGTATGCTACAGGTAGATTGCTAATAATTTCTTGGAGTTCAGATCCACCTAGAAGTAGCAATGTAGCCCTTTTCTTTTCCCTTAGTTTCTGTCACATCTAGATAACTATTAAAAGATCGTTTCCATTTTTCCCAACAAAGTAAAGCAATCGTAGCATTTCCACCTTCAAGGTCAAGTTTTTCAGGGGGCGAAAGTAGATTTGCATATTCTTATGGAGCGACGTAGAGCCAAAAAGACTTTCTATGAACAACAACCTTTAAGCAGATATGTATGGTTTACCCTAAGACAGGAATGCCCATACTACCTACAATAAAATCACGTACGGTTTTAATTTTTTTGAGGGCCCGCACTGCCTTAACATGATTACTTATGGTTTTTATTTATATGAACGACCCATACTGCCTGCAACACTCTATGTCAGTCACCGAGTAACTATGTTTCCTTAAGAATAATTATTATATTAGAATTCATAATTTTTTTTAGCTAATATATAATATCTTAAAACACATAATAATAAACCTACCCCTATATAATACATATTTAACTACTGATGTCCCGTAACCATTAATACGGTTATCATAATTGTCAATATTATAAGCTAAGAAATGGACACACATAATTATGCAAATCGCATTTTCATAAGTCAACACTATATTTTATGTCTAAGCCATATTCATTTTAATATTTAGTTTCAATACATGTTTTGTTTACCCTATCTGACTAGCCGCATGAATTATAAGTAAATTGTATTGATTATATATATTTCTCATTCATCTCTGTAATAAGAGTACTCGTATGAATTCGTGCGATATTCTTTGCTTAGTAGATTTATTCCTCTATTCCGTAATGTAAACAAAGTAAAAATTCGACCTACAACAATTAACTTAATACTGTGTTTGTAGTTTATCACAGAATAGATTTACAATATTAGAAGTAGTGTCTTATTCAATTGTAAATATATGTATTTATCTATAAAGACGTTTGTTTTATATCTACCGTCTTATTCTTTATTAATATTTTATTATTCAAAAATTTACTAAACATGAAGGCATATTTTTGCACTAACCTTTTGACTCGTTGCCATTTGTAGGACACGAGTCCGATACGTTAGTACGAACTAACACAAGGGTAACGTCACCAGCAGCTAGGGTCAACACATCCACTCTCGCCAATTGCTCGCAGGTGACTGTATTCCCCTCCACTACCGTGCACCATAGACAAGTAAACAATAGCTACAATCATCGACAAATAAATCCCACAATATAGGGAAATCAGCGCCCCAAATATCTTCTACTGGCAACAACAACACATGACCACAGCATTTTGTTGTCCTTCTATAGTCTCTTCATTAGGTAATGATAGACCCTACTCTGATCATCTAATTAAACCAGCGAATCTCAGTTCGAGCAATTCAATCTCGGATCATAATTAATTTTTTTACACTTATAAGTGATGCTGTAGAAAATTTTTACTATGATCCAAAATGTTTTAGTGATATATCACTACGACGTTTTGTTAATTATGACGTCGCAAATCAGCCATCATTACTAAGGTACGTAAAATAGCCCGATACAACAATTTATCACCGCACTACTATAAACAAACGAGACAACATCTCAATTGATTTAGTTGAACATTGTTTTCCGACCCCGAGGAAATGTTGATAGAGTGTTATGTACGCGTATGTACCTACCTGCCTTATTAAAACAGAAACATAGCGAAAAGTTAGCGTCATGTGTCAAAAAGAATTTTAGATATGAACGTGGAAGGATAATGAGACCGATACCTTTCTGATGCATCATGACACAACACGTCAGACAAATGTGAATGCGGCTTAAGTCGGTAGGGAAAGACGTAAGAAAAGATGACATGATACGAAGAGCGACTGCTGAAATGACAGATAGGTAGAAATATTTGGAAAAGGAAAAGACAAAGTGGGAACAGAGAACGAATATGATGATAACATGCAACGGATTCGTTTGTAAGCAAAATAGAAATCGGTAACAATTTTAAATTAATCATAAAAATAAGTCATGTTATGGACTCCAGTAGATAATTAGATCTATTACCGTAGATTATCAGTACGTACTCACCTAAATCTACAATGAGTTAAACGTTTATATTTATAAAAAAAAAAAAAAAAAGATTTCGTATTGAAAGAAAAGTAATTTGTCTTTCCAAAGTAATTTACTCAAATAACAAAGAGAGCTTGCAAATGTATTGTAATTTTCTTCGTATACGACAAAAAAAAAACACGGAAAAAAGTAGTAGAGAAGCGAGCAATGTTATTAAAAAGTATTTTAGTCCCGACGCGACTTTCATTTGACACCATTCTTCGCCTCTTTAAATATTCATTCTTAATCTTTCTTGTAGGTTAAGTTGGCAAAAAGTATAGGCCCAAATATTTTAAAAAAGAGACCTTACGACCCTTCTCCCTAACGATCCGAGGTCACTACGACCAACCTAAGTAATAAATGAATAAATAATAAAGAAAATAACCGATACAACCAGACGGAGTAGTCTAATATGTCTATTTTATTTGTCTCATTATAGGAATTATTTATTGTGAATATGTATTAATTTTTTCAGTTTTTATTTATTTCTATTTAGAATATACGTTTATTTATTAAAATACAATAGTATTTAAATCCGAGCAGATGAAAACAATTTATTAAAAACAAAAATTAAATAAAAGCTGCTTTTCAGTCAATTCAAGCAATCATTTCGTTTATTTTTATACTAGGAAAAAATAAACATATATAAGCTCAATCTAGAAAAGATGAAAAATTAAGTAAAAGTTAATTTAGATTTAAATCTTGTGAAATGCTCAACTCTCCGATTTATATAAAATAGCCTATAAAAGTAAGACGCGGTTTTATCGAAATACGTACGATATTGGAAAAAGAATATGGACGCACGATGTTTGTTTTAAAACAAACATGAAACTGCACAGTTGAGTATCATGGATCTGTTTGCGATTCAACTGCACCACAATACTGAACTTTGAATTCGTGCAATATATGTATATATAATATTTCGAATCCTTGAAAAGTTCAGCTAACAAACGTAGTGAAATTTGTATGAAAATTATATTAGTTTCTATGGAGAAATAAAAGTTGAAAATAATATTTGTATCAGATGTAATCTGAAAAAAAAATTGCAATATTTCTCTGGGTTCTTTAGTAACAATAGCAAACATGGTGTTAAGAAAAAAGAGAATGTGCAAAATGACATTAATTGTCATCAAATCGGTATAATACAAGAACGTTAATTTTAAACGTAATTTTTTTCTGTGTAACTGACAATACCACTGTTTGATAAGGCAAATGAGATATTTAAAGCTGCACAGGGTTCAAGTGATGGCAAAATGCAGAGGGCGCTTAGCTGTTACCTCTTTCTTATCAACGAAAATCTTATTCAACCTATGGTCCTCCACTGCTGGACGTAGGCCTCCCCCATTGATCGCCAAGGATCGGTCCACCGCCGCCCTCATCCAGTGCACTCCCACAACCTAGACCAAATCATCGGTCCATCATATTGGAGACCTACCTACGCTGCGTCGACGTATACTTGGCCGTCATTCAATGACTTTTCGGCCCCATCAGCCATCCGTTCTGCAAGCAATATGACCGGCAGCTGAGTTAATAAGTTCGTAATTTGTTACTTTAGCTCTGCTGCGGATCACATAATTCCTGATGCGATCTCGCAGACTCCGAACATGGCCCTCACCATTGCCCTTTGGGTGACCTTGAACTATCTAATGTTGTCCGCAGTGAGGGGCCACTTCTCTGTACCATAAATCATCACTGGCAACACACACTGGGAAGCGTAGATTCAAGTTATGATATATAGCGTCGTAATTTTTTATCATTTGTTGTCTTTGACAATTGTCTATGACAAATTTGGCGCGTGGATAAAGGATATTTTTAGTCAAAATAGTATCAAGACCAGAGTTTATTAGTACGTTAGGTTTACCATTATATATTCATTATTGTTATACATTTATATATATGATTAGATTAAGACTAAACATTATGAAACTCATATTAGTATGCCTGTCAAAAGAGATTATAATTTAATCATGTGAGGTGAGTTCAGTTTATAAAGTTATTTCCCTTAAAAACATCTGCGGAAAACTTATTGTTTAATTATAACTTTAGTCCTCTGTAATAAAATATTATTTTTATTACATTTATTATTAGTAAGTTCTCCAATAAAAAACAAGCTAATAAACCAACAGAGCTGAGAACCTAATTAAGATTATGACAGGTGTAATCAAAATAATCTAATTTTTACATGAATAAGCTACCCGAGGGAGGTTGGTCGTAATTTGTGTTTACATACGTAACCCGAAGACCCTCGTTAAAAGACGTAATAAACTGTGAAGCTTCTCTGATAAGATTAATTATGTTTAGCTTTTATTGTACATCGAAAATTTTAATATTTGTATGAATATGCGTTTATTCTTGTATACTTTGAAAATGATTATAAGAAAAAAGGGTCTCTTTACGTTCTCTTTACGTATGTTTCAATAGTTTATCGTTAATTCAAGACGGCAAATGACAATTTAATATCCCCTCTAAATTCATTCGAAAACGCGGTACGATCAGGTGAATATTCATTAACTGTTTAAGTCACGGGACAGACGTTTCTCGAATTTGCACATCATTTTCCGTATCGATTGGTTAGATTTTGCTTTATTCAATCCTTCGGAGTTTATGGTAATGTAATTTTTTTAGCTATTACACCAGTTGAAAATAAAAGACATTTTGCTTTTTCATCTATCGATCGATATGAAAATTTAGTAGCGCACGGTATACAATGTATGTCTCTCAACCAATCAAGGTTAACTTGCCTAAATACCTGTAGGTCCTACGTTGCAGTTTTTCTGACATCTGGGCTTTCTAGCCGTATATTTTAATTCGCAAAGATTGTAACAAGCTCGAAAATTACCGTAATTCCACTTACACAGTAGTGTCGAAATCGTCTTCGTGATTGCAATTTTTCAAAAGGGTCTTAAACTCTTATCATTTGTGATTAAGTTAGTTAACAATATTACCTATTATCACTCAATTAATTAGCAGAATCGAGGACTCGGAATGAATGCTAATCAAACCAGATACAGACCCGTTATCTGTGGTTGTCAAAAAAGGACGCAGAAAATAACTTCTCTTAATAATACTGGAGTAGCTTATTTAGATACCATTTGAAAATTATTATTGCATGACTGTTGTTCTTATACTCATTATTTCAAGCGGTTATCTAAGTAAATATTGATCGTTAATTGAAAATGGCGGAGGGTAAGCCACCTCAATACTGTAACCATAATCAAACAAAGACGTAGCAAACATTATTTAATCACGTTTCGTTTCGCGGTAATTATAAGCGAAACATATTACAGAAGCTTGAATAATGAAAAATTTGGCCACGTTAATCGGATAACTTTGCCGAAATTGTAAATTAACTTTTTGAACAAAATAAACGGGGATGTTAAATCACAAAAATTGCATTATTAAGTACTGTAATATTAATGTGGGAATTTCTAAATGAACAGTTATTTTTTTAACAATGGCCTTTCGTTTCTCGGAAATTTATGTACTTTTATTTAGAAAGATTGAAAGAAAGATGTATAGCGTGCTAGTGATGTTCCCCTGACATGATTCAATCCTACTAAATATTCACGTCGATGGAACAACGTTCATAGTCCTCAAATGTACAAAAGAGAATAAACAATTTCCAAATGGTACCTTCAGGAACTATACCACCTCTCTACTAGAGTATTGTACTGGTTTTTTTTTTACATTAGATTATTACTCTATGCCGACTTCGGCTACGGCGACATTATTCCTTAACAGTGACTTTTAACCCTTTGAACGCCAAAGTCACCTATACTTGACAAGCACTTGCGAGCTCTGTGCGCCAACGACGTCTATAGGCGACAAAAAACCCGGCCCACAAAAATATTAAATAAAATTATTAAAAAAATATTTCTAGTATTTTAATTCAACAT
>DWLR01000351.1:0-27476 GCA_018246295.1 Papilio alexanor hazarajatica
ATACGCAGATTTAAAATATTTTGCAAATTATAACCTGTGTACAAAGTGGTCTCAAACTTTTGGCCGGCAGTGTAAGTCTTACATATGATTTTGTAAGATAACTTAATCGGCTAAAATACCAAAATTTATTTAATGTTAATTAAATGACTACTAAAATGTTATTTTAAAATATTATTTTATTTCTTGTAATAAAAATATAAATGATAATATCATAATAACATTTCTGAGCTTCTTCCATTTGGATTGTGCAGAGGTGTTGTGTAGTTACCAACTTCTACAATCCATTCATACCATATTCGTCTTGAGTTGACACAACGCCAGAAAGTCGCAGTAATTGTCTCTCCTTTATTCACCCTTAATGGAGCCTGAAACAGGATATATTTATATTCAAAATTGCTACAATACAAAATTTGGTGTGGCTTATGGAAGATAAACAAACAATTATTATTTTTTAGACTATTATATGGAGTTCCTTGCGTTAGATCAATATTTAAATTCCCAACATTCCGAGTGCTTCGAAGCACTCATGGTCACGGGAACTGAGGCATTTGACATCCCTATGTCAATGTTGCCAGCAAAGTACCCTTCCCTTCTTTTGATTGAAAAATTTTGATAAAAAAAAACAATGTTACTTGTATTTAGTAAGGTTGTATATTAATAATTTTGATTAAATTAAACATTACCTTAATTGGTATGAATACAGGGAACCATGAAATCATTCCAGGACTATGAGTTGATGGCACAATACTGATCATTTCACCTCCATACAGCGAACAATCGAAGTAGCCACCGAAGCCATGCATCACATTATCCTGTTCCACAATCCAGGATATGGTGGCTGATCTCCTGTTGTCTGTTAGTGGTAACCCTCTGTAGTCAGTCATTTCTTCACCTTCATGGTCCTTTGTACCTTTGGCTGGATGTTTAAAATTAAACACGGGCTGTAATTGTATCACATGTTAACACAAATCTTCTATCTATATTAATAAAGTTTAGGTAGTAAAAAGTTGAAATGATTAAATGTGTATTTATTAAAACTTAAAAATGGTTAATTTTTTTTTAAAATATTTCTGTCGCCAATAGCCATGTGCTATATAAGATATATTTTTGGATTTTACTTTCTCCAGGTTTCCTCAGAGGTGGATAATGACTAGGGTAAAGTAGGCAGGTGCCACGGCGCAAGATAATAATGGGCTTATGGGGGCGCCAAAATGTGCCAAAGTGCTTCGCATCTCGAACTTGATATTACTATGATTGCTCTGATCATTCAATAATTTTTTTATTCTGTCTGAACGACCATTGGGTGTTGTATTATACAAAAACTATTGTCAGTATGCAGCAATATGAATCAACAAGAGTTTAATAGTTACCTTAGTTCCTGCAATATCATGTTTGTTTTGCATATATACAACCCATAATGTTTCAAGGTTCTTCTCTTTGTGGTTTGTCGAACTAGATGATGCAACTTTAGCAGCTGCCCATAATCGTGGTGAGGATATTGGGGCAACATAGGAATTGTACTCTTGAGGTATGGATATGCCATCTGGCTTTAAAAGACCGGCAGCTCCATCCAAACATTCCGGAGAAAGTTCATTATCGCCCCATGAACCTGAAATAGTAAAGAGTTCATAAGTGAGCATTCAGAACCAGCTATAAATTAACTTTTATTATATCTATAAAATCACAATTATTAATGGATTATTAGCTTAGAAATTTCTGTTTCAAAAGTACCTAAGAGTGATGCTATATGGACTTTGCGAACACTTTGCGCCCACAGAGCGGTAATTAATGTTTTATACAACGACAAGCGTTGACGGAACGCGCGTGCAATGCACATGGGACAGAGACAGCGCGGCGAGGAGTGCTCTATATATGGTGCGTCGCCGCAACGACAACGCAACAAATCTCTGTCTTTATAGTTTCAAAGTTCAACTCAACTTCAACTCTGTTGTCATTGAATATTAGACTGAGTAACATTGCACACCGCATTTGATAGTGTGGCACACTGTCCGTCGAAAACATAGCGCTGCGTCGACGCAATCCAATCGCATCGCTGTTGTGGCATCTCTCGATAGAAAAGATAAATAGATAGAAGGTAAAAAGGTGTACATAAACTTACTTTACTTCAATAAAGTCAATATAAATCTATCAATAAATTTTCATTCAGAAATAGAACATGTTGTGATGTAATTACATACCTAATAGTTCTGAGACAATTATATCAGCTTTTGGAGAGAGATTAAGGTGTCTCATATCGCCAGGAATTACTACGACGTCCCGATCTCGCCATACTTCACGAACTTGCGCTGCCAGTACTACTACTGCGCATGGATTCTTTTCTACTGCTATTACCTGTATTATAAAGCTATATTAGAAGCACTTTAAACTGACAAACTAGCATTATCATAATAAGAATAATACAAGGTACATAAAATTAATTAGCCCATAACCGCTAGTGCTACCCGTAAGATATATAGCCTCTATCCTCTGGGTTTCACTTATTATGACACCTTCATCATCAGGACTACCATACTAAGGATGGTTTTATTATATTTAATTGCCTATACTTTTCTTGATAATAAGGCAGTCAAATATAAAAGAATTATTGAAACCCAATTAGTAGATTGTGAGATTAGCATATTCGAAAAGGTAAACTCGTCAGTCGTATCAGTTAATCCGAACAAAACAGAGCTTGTCATGTTTACGAACAAAAGAACTTTGGGCAATTACAAGTTACCATCACTTTTCGGCGCACAATTACAACTTGCGACTGAGGTCAAATATCTTGAAGTGATCCTGGACAACAAGCTTAATTGGAACAAACACTTGTAAAATAGAATATCCAGGGCTTCCATTACCTTCTGGCAATACAAGAAGATGATTGGCAAAAGATGGGGGTTAGCACCTAAGGTGGTGCTGTGGCTCTACACATCAGTTATCCGCTCCATGATTACTTACGGCGCAGTTGTCTTGTGGACTAAGACAAACCAGACGACTGCTCGTAACAAACTTCAGAAATGTCAAAGACTAGCATGCATGGCGACAACAGGCTGCATGAAGACAACTCCTATTGCCGCGATTGAAGCCATGCTAAACGTGACACCTCTTAACATCTACATACATCAGGTACCTTGACAGTGTTACGATTGAGAAACCTACATTTATGGAGGAACAGCAGGACTCCACATACGTCTATCCTAGAGTCGCTTCGTCGCGAGTAAATGTATCCATGATGGAAGCGAATCTAGATATGATCTCCAAAATACATGTCTTCGACAAGAAATACAAAATACAACGTCTCGAAGATAATAGAGGAAAAAAGATGAATCAACACAGCCTAAGGATCTACACTGATGGATCCAAAACGGAACAAGGTACAGGTGCAGGAGTTTTCTCAGAGGACCTAAACATCAGCATATACAGACCACTAAGTGCGTACAACACGGTTTTCCAAGGAGAATTCATTGGTGCGATTGAAGCAGCACAGGCAATAGCTGCAAGAAAGGTTAAGGATAGAAATATCTCTATACTATCGGACAGCAAGGCGGTGCTACAAGCACTGAGGAGTAGTACAATAACCTCAGTACTTATTTACTAATGCCGCCTGCGATTAAATGAGATAGGCGCAGCAAATGACATAACCCTACAATGGATAAAAGGATACAGCGGAGCAAGAGGAAACGACGCAGTAGACGCGCTGGCCCGCAGAGGCTCCAGCAGCCGAGCAATCGGTCCAGAGCCTATTGTTCCCCTACCTCCCACATACTTAAGGTCACAGGTAATGGAGAAAAGCCTATCTGTTTAACATAGGGATCACCGACAGTCCTCTATAAAGAGCGTGCATGGAGGACGAAACGGCGTCTCACGTCCTGTTACACTGCCCGGCAGTGTCGGCATACAGGGTTAAGTATCTCGGGACACCAGGATCGCTCCCAGAGATCACCGGCAACATAAAACGGTTGTTGGGGTTTTTTGGGGAGCTGGGCTGGCTGGAGTGATCCATTGTCTTGCCCAATCGCAAAATACGCGCTAGCCGTGAAGTTGCGGAAACATAGTCCTCAACTACTAAACTCGTCAGTTTTATTTTATTAAAGTATTGATTCATTCACATTGATCAAACACATTGATATGATAAATTTGCAGTGATTTAAAAATTAAGTACCTTAACTTTACTTTGTGTAATATCAGCAGCATTGAATGTAGCTCTCACTAATGGGCCTCTGCCGGCTCCTAAAACCATCACTGTTATACCTTCTGAAGATTGGTCACCATGTCCAATTTCATTTCTCTCATTGGAAACAGAAAAATCTTTGACTTCATTCTGTAATTGTATGTAAAGATCTCATTAATGCGAAGTCTATGATCAAGATATGTTAAAAACTCAAATGACTGTATAATTGTCATCCTTCAAAACATTATATTAGCTATGACATTCCAGGGATTAAGAATATATATCTACTGGGACCTTAGTCTTACCATTTAGGCTACAGGAGGTCATAATGGAACATACATACATGCACCCAAAAAACATTACCTTCCTTATAGATCACTTGGGTAAAAATAGTTACTCAAGAAAATTTGTTACAACTTACACAGAGTTTATTCAACATTTGAGCATCGTCTTTAATGTTCCGCTTTTGTTTTATATCAATCAAGGCTTGTGCTATAGCTTTTTGATACTGGTCATATTTAATGGGATCCTTTTCGAAGACATTATATGTGTGAGTATCCAAGTTGTCTGCAAGAGGTTGCAAGGGTGTTTGAAGGTAATCTTCCCACCTGGTTGTTTAAACATATTCACAAATATACAAATCATAATAAAAATAAATATTGAATTGTTATATAAATCATTTGTTTCAATTATTAATACTTGATGGACAAATTCGCTTGTGTGTCGATCGTCAAAGTTATGGTTACATTACATTAAGAAAGTGCACTGGAATTTCCAGTGTCGCCCAACTGATACACTTGGCTAAAGATATGTGATATGCTGAACTGACTCTGCAACTTTATTAATTGGAGATTAATTTCAAGAAAAACTTAAATTAACCTATCGCTACCAGGGTCTATCAGAGAAAATCCCCACCACAGCCTAGATTTTTTTCATTATTATATGAAACCAATTGGAATAAATTTAATGTATGATGTGTATTTAGAACAATCTAAAAAAAAAATAAAATAAACATTCTCTCAAACTAATCTTGTAGCCCATGTGACACATTAAATTAGGAAAAATGGATTATTGGAGAAAAACATATATTTATATAAATACAAGTTTTCAATATGAAATTCATTTTATTTTGTATGATAAATCTTAAAATAATTGTCAATGCACAGTCCAATCGGTTGTCCATTGTTGGTTTTGCAAATGCAATCCTTTTCAAATCTAACTACTTGCCAGCTAATTTAACTTGCTCTGCTGAAACAACCTATTCCACTGCTGCAAATTCTAAATAATCTAATGCAAAGGCAGACCAAGCACAGTCTTCAAATATTTTACTATTTTAGAACCTAACAGTATTGCCCACTACACAACATGTTTAAACATGCCTAAGTAAGTTGACCAAAAACGTTTTTCATATACGTCACCAGATTACCAACACCATCAGTATGCCGACTTCCCATAAAATGATGACTTTTAAAACTTTTCCAATCAATAAGTAAGCAGATTTCACATGTATTGTTCTCATGTCATTGTTTCACCAAACATTTGTTGAATGCTGAACATTGACTAGGCCATTGATCCATTGATCATCACAAAGATCCAACCCTACTACCCTCATTTAGTGGACTCCTGCAACTTTCATCTGGTCATCAGTCCAATAGGAACTCTACCTATCAATCTGTCCGTGTTGTCAGGTAACACAACATATTTACCCTCTGGCATAACTGAGCATAGGATCATCAGCTTTGTATGGCCGTCGCTGCCACAATCGGAACAGATATTGTAGATAATATTCAATATTAGATCTCCTCGCACCACTAACAATTACTTGAGCTTCATGCTCCACCATATTGACAACAAGTTGCTGGTGAGCTCTTGATAACACTGGATATCTGTAAATCATTTAAAATAATTAATTTACCAATATCTTGTGTTACTTATTTGTTTAATTAGGATTTTGAATTATCTTTTTGAGAATGAAGTATATTGTAGTAGGTATTTTAAAACATCTTTTTTTGTTTATAATCATAACATATATGTAGATATTTTTGGATAAAAGTAATTCAATCTAAATGTTTCGAAGCGGTTGTATCACATAATATTTGCTGCTACTGTGATTTTGTTAAAATTTGCAGTTACTATTTTTCTGTTTTCAATGGTGCAGCAAAATGTTCATAGAGTGCACCTGGTCTTACATATGTAACTTACTTAGGAACCTCACAAAATTTAAATTTATATAAATCTTTTAATTAAACTAGCTTCCACTTCGAGCTTTAAACATCAAACTACAATTTTATTTTCCTATTTGTAATTTGATTTTTGAAACTAAGGCTCTATATAGTGAATGTATTATTGACAAGGCAACATGATTTTAAATTGAAAAGCCTACCTAATACATGTGAATTGTCATAGTGCATAAGCTGTTATGGCATGAAACTGCTTACCCTTTCTTATTGTTATGAAAAATAGATGTTGGAATTATGATTGCTTTTACTGGTTCGCCAAGCCATCGTTTTAATATTTCTTGTGGTGGTATATCTGCGGACAGCTCTAAAACTACTCCAACTCGTTTGTCCCAATCTAACCGTTCATGAAACTTGGACCACCAATGCCAGGTTTCATCCCAAGCCTCTTCACATTCATCAACATCATCTAGATTGTTGCGTCGAGCATTTCTTGTGCAATACATTGGTACAGATGCCCAAATAAGGGAAGGGTGATGGCTGCAAAAGTTCATATGTCATAACATAATAAAAATTGTAACCTAAATGAATCACAAGACTTTATTGAAAGTGATCAATACATTTCCTGTAGTTATACATTTTTATGATAAGAAATATATTATTCTCAATTAGTGCTAGGAAAGTGTGTAATTATCTCTGTAACATTTAATAATCATACCTTGTTTCATAATATGTTTGAAGAATTCTCGATAAGTTATTTGTATTTCTTGAATTTAATGATAACATTATAGCTGGTACACCCAAACCCCGGCAGTATGACAGCTCTTCATTCAAGCAATCCTCATGACGCTGTCGGACTACCGGAGACTCTGAATCGACGCAAATGTATGGCGATATCTTTGCAACTATTCGACTAGTCCAATCTTGTGGAGACAATATCATATCAGACCGAGTATATCCTCCAATTTTACTAGCACCAGAAATATATGGACGACGAAAACGTGGATGAACAACAGGCGTAACTATGAATGAATAATTACTATGTAAAGCCTCGGTGAGACATGCCTGTAAATCTGGTGTTGTGATATATTCCAGACCACAAGATATTTCTTGCGACATTTTGTATTTTTAAAGGTTTTAAAACTTCCAATAAACTATTTCCTAATTTCAAAGTAAGGCCCTAAGTCCCAAGAAAAAAGTGTTACCAGAATAGAAAAGCTTAGCAACCGCTTAGGTGCTTAGGCTAAGCCAAGGTTATGCCTTGGCTGTGCTTAGTGGTGCTAAACTGCTGCTGCTTAATTATACGTTTATTAACTTATTCAAAAATCATTAAAAAATATTTTCTTTAAATGTTACTTTCCTTTTTACGTAATTTAGAGATTTTATATTGCTTTGTTAACGAGACCGTTGTAAAGTACAATTACTGTATTTGCATTGTATAATTTGAATTTGAAAGATTAAAAAATTATGAATATTTCAATATCATAAGAAAATAGCTTTCACAACAGTTGTCTGAAAATAAGGTCAGAAATATTTTGGACATTTTATAATATTTGTATTTTCCTTGAGACACGAGTAGAAGTAACTACCTATTAATTACAATTTATTAACCTCGTCTGTATTTTTCTAGTATCAAAGTTACTTACTTAAACTTAATCAAAGATATTTAACTACTGCTCTTTGAAGTTTCTTTGAGGAAGTGTGTCAATCAATCAATGTCATTTTTGCACGCGTGTGCATTATGACAGCTTAGCGGTAAATATATTGAAGATTCTGCTTTTGCTTTAAATAAATTATTTGATGAAACTGAAATTGCGATAATTGTTTACAATATAACATTAGATCAAATGTCGTCAAGCATGACGTCTCAGAAAAAAACATTAAAAACCAAACAGTTAAAGAGTGAGCTATCTAGAGAACTACAATTTATAAAAAACATATTTTCTAGTTTGTCATTACCAATACACATTAAAGGTAGGTAAAAATGTGCAAAGAACATACACCTGGTTTACATGTATAACATATATAATACATAAACTTTAAAAGTTCACATTAATTTGCAGATGACGATGCTAACAATGACTTCGAAATGACTAACGGTGTGAAATCTGAAGATGAAAAAGAATTACCTAAGCGTGCATCTAATATTGTAGAATTAGAAGAAAAACTGCAGAAACTCAAATCTCAGAATAATTTTCAATTAAAGAATAAATTAGCTAAAAAGAGTATTAACAGTAAACTGAACAAGAAACTTAAGAAAAGAGAAAGAACTAATAAAACTCATGTGAAAGGTTCTGCTACAGATTTTGAAAATAATCATAAACAGCAGGCGGATGATAAAGTAAATGTGAATATTGCTAAACCTATATTTAATAGTGATGGAAAATTGGTGTTCTCAAAGTTTGACTTTGCCAATTTTGGTAAGAAAGGTAAGATAAACATTACTAAAATTTATTAGTATTGCACTTCTATCAGAAAATAAAAACAGTATATCACTTAGTATATTACACCCTTATTCTTCTCTCTACAATTAAGTCACAGTTAACATAAGTATGGAAATATACATTCAAATTTTGAGTTTATTGCATTTACTGCAACAGGAACCTTTTGTTGATAATATCATAGACACTCATTTTGCATGTATGCTGGACATTGATCATTCCAGTCAGTCAAGTTCTTTAATTACTGTATGTGTTAAAAATGTATAGCATATATATTATAAGCTAGAACTATCATGTCATGACATATTTTATGATATGATGCTTAGTGTGTATAAATTACCAATTATGTGTCAGTGGAAACATAGTCAAGCTAGCGTAGGAAGTGTAGTCAAGCTGTTTTAATTTAAACTTAAAATATTTATGGTTCTTAAGGCTTTAAAATAAAATTAAAAAAATACTAGGCTGATTTATAATATCTTTTATTATTTATTTGTTTAATTTTTTATACCTTTTATTATTTATTTATTTTTAATTATATGATAATTCATATTATAGAAAAAAGCACCAGAGTCAATAAAAACCCTAAGAAACTTTTAGAAGATATGAAGCAACAAGAAAGCAAATTCCATGAATTACAAGAAGCAGACAAAGGAGACAAAGTGAAAGAAATAAAAGAAAAGATGGCATGGAAAAACATACTTCAAAAAGCGGAAGGGCAGAAAGTGAAAGATGATCCTATATTATTGAAAAAGTCAATTAAGAGAATGGTAAGACAACTTTATGTTAAATAAATTTTGGCAAACTCTTCTGTCTTTGATTAAAATTATAGTACAATATAAAAAAAACAATATATCGGTTTTGGATTTCAAAAAGCTTCCTTGTTGTAACTTGTATAAAATTAGCCACCAGTTAAATAAACCAATTAAGTCAATAGTATTAATGAAATTCTATTAGGATGGTTCACTTACTAATTTTTTACCTGATGTTTGATATCCTATTCTTCCCCTAATATACTGTCAACCAAAGTAAAACTTAGACTTAACCATTTTTTTTTCTAGGAGCAAAAGAAAAAGGCAAGCAAAAAACAATGGGATAATAGAATAAAGAATGTTGAACAAAAGAAAGATGATAGACAAAAGAAAAGGAAAGAGAATATTTCTAAAAAGAAAAAGGAAAAGAAAACAAAAATTATAAAAGCCGCTATAAAAAGAGGAAGGGTTGTTTTGTAAACAATTGAACTTTCCAATTTCTATAAATATAGTTGTTGAAATAAATATTATCACTCTGTCTTGGGATTTTAATTATAACTTAAAAACAAACAATATCTTCTACAGATAAACAAAGAAATAGAAACCTCGTGAGAAAATTATCCTTGAAAGACATAGTCAAATATTGGTGTTAAAAAAATATTGCTGGCAATTATCCCATGGTGATAATGGAATCTAAAAGTTTTGTCATGTTTAACAATTGCAAAACTCAGTGGCATATTATATATTCTGACAGTTTCATATATACTCTGGCTTTGAATAGAGAAAATGTGTCCCCTGTCTCAGCAATATAAGAAAAATTTATATAAAAACTAGCTTTGTCTAGTTTTCTTAGTTTAAACTGTTAGACTTGCATACAAACTTTTATCTCTTTTTCATCATGGGTACGTCAACATTTCAAAAACACTGGATAAAGTATATAAAGTAGATACTTTTCGTATTGTAACGTATTTAGATAAATAGTAAGGTTCATGGTTTAATCTTCGATTATAACTAACTCCCTTACAAACTTACATCCTTTATTTCCATCTCTTCGTGAAAGCGTGATATTTTTGGACTACCCTTCGAACTTTTACCCCCAATTCATAGTCACACTCACACTGCAGAAATTTCAAAAACCCTAAAACAAATCTTTATTTACTTCTTATCAATTGCCTAAATTAAAACCATCATAATTTTACCTTCGACAAGATAATTTTCCATAGAAACTTTCATCCTCTATTTAAACCTCTTCATGCCTTTTTTCGCGATTGCAGGCAGCCTATGTCTAGTTTATTTTTGTACTGAATTTTATCAAAATCGATTCGGGGTTAGATGTGAAAGCGTGACTTTATTTAAACTTCCATACGAACTTTCATCGCTTATACATTTGGATCTTTATGGGAGTGAACCCCATATTCATAATCAGTAAAATTTCAAAAACGCCGGAACAAATGTTTATTTCTTATCAAGTGCGTGAATAAAAAAAAAATCAGGTTTTCATCAATATTGACGAAAGTTTCCATACAAACTTTCATCCCCTTCAAGATTTGGTTGCGATAACAGGTAGCCAATGTCCTTTCCCAAGGTCTAGTCTATTTTTGTACCGAATTTTATTAAAATCGGTTCCGGGATTAGATGTGAAAAAGCTTGTATTTAAACATCAATTCATCCTCTATTTTACGCCCACAAACGTCGAAATTTCGAAAACGGTAAAATAAATATTATTTCTTTCTTTCCAAATGCCTAAACACAAAATATCATGTTATCTTTAGTAATGATGAATTTCCATATAAACTTTCATCCCTTATTTCAACCCCTTCAATCCTTTTTTTCCCGATAAAATGTAGCCTATGTCTTTTACCAAGGTCAAATCTCATCAAAATCGCCTAAGTGACAGACAGAGCTACTTTCACATTTATTATATTAGTAATTTTTTAATTTAATAAATAAATTAAAAAAGTAGAGAAGTAGAGCTTATGCAATTCATATAAATATTATATACGACGTTTCCGTAATATAAGCAACAATTTATATAATTTTGTGAAGTTTAAAACAAAGAAAAATGATGAGAACAACATAATCTCAAAAAAATATAAATTATATATGTCAATGGTTGATTGATAAAAGTTCGAAATAATCTGTGCCGTATATACAAAACCAACCCAAACAAAATGGCCGAGCAGTTTTGATATTTGTTGATATCTTTTATGGGAAGTTCACTATTCATGTATGTACAAAGTGTAACAAATTATATTAAAATTAAAAAAATAATAATAATAATTGTATTAAACTCAAATATACTTAGTTATATATATCTGTAACTTAATGGATTAGTTTTTTGAAAAGTATGATAGTGTATGTATTGTTTGTTTACTTCATGACAAAGCTTGGCCTATTTTTCTTACCAAATTTTTTATGTTTATAACAAAGACTTCTATTGAAATCAAATGTTATTTTACTTCAATTTCCAGATTTTTACGTGTATCATTACATTATTTTAAAAGATGATTAACAACGTAATTATATATTTGCAGGTTCTGCTTAAAATATGTCTAAAAGAGAGGGAAATGATCGAAATGAAAGGAAATTGGATCCTAGCGATTACGAGAATTTAATATCTCAACATAGTATTTTCGAGTCGGCAAGGTCTAAACATCAAGAGTTGCCTAGCTTTCCTGGATTTTCAAATGCAGGAACTCAAACAAAGCCAAGCGATTTAAAAGCACAATCGGTTCAGTCAGGTTTAGGAGCATGGCATTACAATCCTTGGTGGATGTTAGCAGGTACGTCTCGAGGAGTTTCTTCACAAGACGATTTTTCCGAGACAAGTGATCAAGCTAAAGTTAAACAGGAACCTAGTGGAGCTGGAACTCCAGATCCAGACCATGATACTCTACAGAATGAAATGGAACCTTATCAAACTGCAACCCCACCAGCAGGATTAGATTCATTTTGTGATGATTGTTCAGATCCTTTTTGTGATTCCAGTGCGGCCATATGCCGCAGATTATTTCATTGCCCGCATTGTCGAAAAAGCTATCCAACTATTCTCGAATTCAATACGCATTTGACTGGAGTACATCCAGCACAAAAACCTTTCAGATGCCAAATCTGCTTGGAACCTTTTCATAAGAAATCTCATTTAAGAAGACACTTAGATGCAAATCACACCCGTAAAGATGTTAATAAGTGTTCAGTTTGTTCAAAATATATAAAAGACAAAAGCAACTTACGAAAACATATGCAAGTACACACAGGAAGGGTCCCTCAAAAACAATTTAAATGTGACTTATGTAACAACAAACGTTACATGTCTCTGGATAGACTCAATAATCATAAAGTGGTCTGCACCGGTGAGAAAGTTCTAAAGTATTGTGACATGTGTACCAAAGTATTTGATAATTCAAGATCATTAAACAGCCATAAAAAGGTTCATGCAAGAGAATTGAAATGTGAAAACTGTGGTGAACAGCTTCGTTCATTAGAACAATTCACAAATCATAAAATGATTTGCCAAGGAGTATCTTCCGACTTAGCTGGTATAAGTGCATCTAGTACTGGTGTGTCAACTATGAGTCGTTGTTGCACCCAGCCGGGCTTGTGTGAGCATGATAAGCCAGCCTATCTTAACATACCAGGTTATGCAGCAGGCAGAGTACTTGATGCAACATTGTCATCTTTAAAAAATGAGATGAACTGATGTAGTATGGTGCACCAGTTATTAAGTTTACTACAGGTTTGTCTTATTACATTTTTTTACAGATTACCAAATAGTTAAATCAATGACAGTAATAATTTTCACAATTGAGAATTTCACAAGACTGATGCAAATATCCCGCCTCACAACTTGCTTTATTATTACCATTTAAATTAAGGTGTAGAAACTAAGGAAATACAGTTACGATAACTTTGTAGATGATGGACATGTTCATACAGTTATTGATAAAAGTGCACTCTCAAAATGTAATAGCATTTTCTACCAATGATTATACTGATCGGCAAAAGCTTGTTGAGTGAGCCACTGTTTCAATAGAAGCTTTCAATAGACTTGTAAATATTCAATAGACTGTCTTATAAATGTTTAAGAGAACATTGATTGTGAGAGGTCATTTATTTATCCATGAAATGTATGAAGGTGTTAAAAAATTATCCACCTTTTACTTTTATACTTAATTTTGTAAGTTTTCTACAAAAAATAGCTTTACTATATACAATCTGAAAACTAATTTTGTAAATTTCTGCAAAGGATACAATTTAATTACTCTTAATTTGATAATTACTACACCAACTTGACTGATATAGAGTAATGATTAGTGTGCAGTATTACATCAGACTCTATTTTAATTTTCTATATTCTATAAAAAAAAAAACAATAAGAGCGATATATTTTTTTTATAGGTTTTAGAACATATTTTTAGGATGCTTTAGTTTTATAAAATGGCGGTCTGTGGAGGTTTGTGTGTACATGAGCATGTTCAATTTTCCACTGCTCTACTGTACTCTATACTCCAAAGACTTAGAATAGTTTCATATTTTAACGAATTTTCAATATTTCTTAAATCAACTCTATATGTGGAACTCCTTGTTTCAAGGACATTAGATCTAAGAGAACTGTAAAGTGCAATGACCACTGGCAAAGCCTGACCATGTTGAAGTTATCAAGTTTTTTTTTGTTGTGTATACACAAAATATTTATTCAAGAAGTGTTATACACTAAAGTTATTATTATTTGTAAAATTGCTTAGAGATCCTATTACTTTCTCTGAACAAAACTTTTCAGCTCTTTAATACTGTCTCGAGTGGAATTACACAATGTTTTACTAAGAGTTACATAGTTTGATTAAATGCCTACCTGGGCATCTGGCTTATCAAATTTATTGTAATAGGGTCTTGGGGTATTTTACGAATATATTTATAGATGTATACAATATGATATGTATGTTCATGTTTAAAATTAATATCATGAGGCTATGTATACTTAGGCTATAGAGCCTATAGTAAATTTTTAAACCATATCTATATTTTATCACTTGGGATAATTTTTAATTCTTTTTACCTATTTTATTTGTTATTAGTATGGAGGCTGTACATTGGTAATATATTGTTGCTATTTACAATTGTTTTTCCCACTTTATTAACTTGTTTATTTTTATTCTTGTGTTTTAAATTAGGCTAGTTTTTGTATCTGCTTAAGTTTAAGTACTGCATATATTTTATATTTAAAAATGTTCAAATTTGTTATTATTACATTATCCTTCATTAGTGGGATTTCATTTTTATCAACAGTCATGGTCCAAAATAGAAAGTGATATGAGATGAGGCCTATAACTTTGTAAGGTGGACTACTTTTCATACATCTTAACAATTAGAATGTCAATTAAAGTGCAGACAATAAATTCTATACTGGTTCGTAACATGTCACTTTTTTGCACTTAAAAAATGTGGGCGAGTAAATAATGTCCTGAGTTGCTAATTAATTATAATTGGCAAGTAATGATTTATTGCTCTCCAGCCATGATGTATGTTTATCCTTAAATAACACATGTTTTGTTTGCCTATGTTTACTCGATAAATAATAATTCAATGAATGCTAGGAAAATAGTTTGTAGAATAGTAGAATAGTTTTTTTTACAAGCTGTTGAAGAAATATTTTTCTGAATATTTTTTTTTCATTCAACTTTATTCTTGGAATATTTGTTGTATATGTAACAATTGATATTTTTGTACACAAAATACAGTAAGTACATCACTTTTACAAGTAGAATAAATAAGGCAAATATTTTTTTCGTATTGCATAATAACTTTTTGAAATTATTGAATTTTAATTGCTATTTAAAATTTATATTGGCCATAAAATACCCACCATTTTTTTTATTTTTAAGTCACAAATATTTTATACACATGGCTTTTATGACAATGGGCATAACTTAAATTGTTTTTATTGAATCAAATTAGTTATTTTACATTTATAGATTTAAAGCCGATTTTCTTTTGTACCTGATGACGACGTTTAATGAACCATAGCCTTAATAAATAATTTAAGTTTAATGCTGTATTAATGTAAAAAACGAGGCTGCGATATTCAATGTTTTTGAGGCTTATTTGCTGCAAAGAGTTCGCAATTTCTCATTCCAATTGTCGCAGCCTCATTTACATTTTAACGTGTTTTAATATCTTTTATTTAAGTATTTCAGCGACATTTACATTAATAATATTTCTTTCTGATGCAATCTTTATGGAAAATAATGATAAAAAACACCGCCTAATTAAAAAACAAACTTATACATTTAGAAAATTTTCCGCTAGAACTTTTAAGTATTAATAATTTTAGTAAGGGTAATTACTGACTTTTCTAAATGCACTGTTTATTTTTCTATTTTGATATGTTTATATACTTTTTATGTTACAAGAGCTAGTTGTTATTGTAATGGTAAAAAAAAAACTTGAATACTATATTTGTACCTTTTCACAAAGTAGAAGTTTTAAATTTTGAATTATTTGGTAGAATAGTGCGATAAAAGATGGTATGTATGCCTTGGGTTCCAAGGAATATAAGTAATAAAAGAATGTCTGCAATTTTCAATAATGCCAAATATTCCGTTAAATATTTTTCACGACAGTTGTACTTATGTTTAATGTTTAAGACTTCTTTTCGTGACTAATGTGACCATAAGTTCCATACAGAATATAACAACATTTCAATTATTCTTTCATTTATTTTTTGAATAGTTGAATTTGTATTTTCATTTTACATAGCGCGATAATTTGTGTGAAATCCACAACAATTGTTAAAATGAATGAAATATGTGTGTTTCAATCATAGGGAATAATCATATTGGCTATTACGATTATCGTCTTACTTTACAAGGCTTTTTCGCATTCGTACATATGTAACTGACTAATTTTCTATCAGTGTTAATTTTATTGATATATGATATGTTGGGAATGCATTATTGGTATTTTGGGAAATATTGTGCACCCTAAAATAAAGAGTGGGGATGTAATCTTACTTTTTAATGAAAAATTCAACTTTAAGTAAATTAGACACAATGCAATAATATAATAAATTGCCGTTTTAATAATAATTGTACAAAAGCAATTAAGAATTTTTATTTTACAATGATAGATTCATATTTTTAAATTGATATTATAGTTTCTAAAGTTTCAACTCAATAAGTATTTAGCGTGGTGTGTTTGCTCTTATAATGCACCTAGTTATAAGAAAAAAATGTGTTCATATAAATTTAGTTATTTACATAGATTAGTATATCTATATTAGCACAGTAGACTGTATAACAGTGCAATTCCACTATTGTACGGAAGCTATATTTTCCGCGTATATGTAAAACTTCTATTACAAGCATTTTTCCATTCAAGCCAATTTGAGTTTTATATGTCAATAAAAAGTTTTGTAAATTGTACTTTGGAAGAAGCTTAATTAAATAACATGAATTTTATTACGTTACTTTTGTAATTAATGTTTTACAATATATTAACTAAAATAACTGTACACAGACTGTCGAAAATAAATAAACTTTCTTTTTTAGGTTTTTATTTTGATCTGTTCTCCTAATATTAACTTGTAACTCTTTTACAATGCCTTAAAATTACTATTTAAATTATTGAAAAATATATATTTCGCCAACGCCCATGTCGGATAATAAGGATGGGAGACTGCTATAATAATTTGTAATCAATGGGAAGTATTAAAGTATATACTTATGAAAATTCTGCTCTCACAGTTAACAAAAGATTAAGGATTTTCATTCGGCTGTCTTAGCACACCTCTTACCAACTTGCTTTCTACATCAAGTATGCTACCTACACATGCTACCAATATGTCATGCGTAAAAAGCAAATAGCAGTATCTAAAAGAATTTTGGGTAGGTTGTAAGAGAAACAAAAGCAAATTTAAATATTAAAATATTTAAAAGTAAAAATTGTAAATTGAAACTGTATGCATCATCAGACTACCTTGCGTTCAGTTTTTCATATCAGTTTCATATTCAAATTTTTTTAACATTTGATGTTAATTAATTTTGATTAATGACAGAAAATTAAGATCACATGATTTTATGTAAATATTATGGTGGTGAGTTTCTCAATAGAAAAAAAATTGCAGTAGTATAAATATTGCCTGGGCTTAATTTTTTAAGTACCGCCGCCCGTAGATATCCGCAACACCAAAGGAACTGCAAATGGCCTCTCTTCTTAAAGGACCCTAAGTCATATTGGTTTGGAAATACCACTGACGGCAGATTATTCCACAAAGCGACTTTGGGAGGAAGGATGTTTCGCGAGAACCGCACGGTTGTGGAATGCTATTCACCAAGGTAGTGTGGATGGTATCAGGAACTTTGTTGAGTCGTGCGATGATGGAACTCAACGCCACGAATTGTTCTAAAATATTCTTCGGAACACTCCATGTTAAATGCGGTAAAATAGTAAAGGGAATTGACATCCCTTCACAAGAACATAGATAATTCGAGTCGCTTTCCCTTGTAGATGATCAAATGCAACTTGAAGTGCGGACGACGAAGGATTGTTTCTTAGCAGTAAACGGGCAAACTTGTGTCTTTTTGGGGTTGGTTTGGGCAACGTTTTGTCGATCCTAATTCGAGACATCACCCAGGAAGGTCTTAACTTTATTTTCTTTTGTATGTTTTTTGTACGGACTTTCAGATTTATTCTGCAATCCGCATAATAAAATACCGTGGGGTCGATTTAAATACTTAAATAAAAGCAGTGAACAAGTAATACACACTATTAATATAAAAAAGTGAAAATGAGTGCCCGAAATTAACACTTGGCTTAAAGGTCTCGTAACCAAGCCATAAAATCTTTAAAAAAAATTCAAATATGATTTGACTTTGACAATCCCCTTGCAATCGAATTGCAGTTTTGTTGTACTTCAAATTAGGATTTTAAATCTAATAATAATTAAACCTTTTCTACCTTCTACCTACCTTCTGAGTGAATATTGTTATGGAGTGGTTCGGTACCACAATTTTAAAAACACTATGGAGACCGAGCATAAATATAGTGAGGTTGTAAAGATCTTACTTTTGTTATTGTTTTATGTATAACCTTTTAACTAATACTTTATTTTATTTAGAACAAGGTATCACGCTGATAAAACTAGACTTGTACGAAGATACGGCTATGAAGAAAAACTTTGGTGTGGGGGCTTATTACCTAGGGTACCTGGAAGACAGTTACCCATGCCAGAGTACAGGTTTGACTTTGGTTTATTTATTGTTTTATACCTGTTGAGTATGATAGACTATGTAGTTGTGGAAGGTCTCTTTACAGTTGAAAAGTATAAAATCTTGTTTTTAAAACATTATAATGAACATTATACTACTTTATTATTTACAGGCCTGCAAACGCATGGACGGAACGCAAAGCATTATATGGTCAGAATGACTATATTGATATATTAGGTCCTGGCAATCTCCACCCAGTCAAAACTCTTTACACTGTCCCTTCATGGATTAGAGGAGTTAGTGGACATGAATATCATGTAAGTAATAAGTAAGTATAAACATTGCAAATATGTTTCATGGAAAGTGTTAAAAATCTTTTTTTGTTGCAGATACTTCTAAGAAAGAAAAAAATGTTTGCTAAAACTGGTTCACCAAAAGTAAGACCTACCAAGTGGAAGGAAATAGAAAAACGACTGTCATATTTGTATAGAAAGCTCAACAGAAAAACAAAAACTGGTCAATCGCCAGACTAAAAACTGAAGTAGAAATAATTGTGGAAAATAATATGTGTAGATTATTAATAAATAATGAATATTATTATAGTCATTTTATTTTTTGTTTGTACTAACATTTGAACTTTAAACTTTGCATTAGATAAATAGAAGTAGATAGAATTCAAACTATCAAATTAAATTGTTATAATGACACAATAAATGACCTAATTAAATCTTTGTAACTGTAATTGAACCAGATTTAACATTCATTACAGATAATAAATTTCTTCTATGTACTTTAATATATGGATTTAATATATATATATGTCATATACAGAATATACATACTGATCCATTGTGCTACCTAAAACCTGGAAATTAGTACCTTTACTATGCACAGAAAATAACACCAATTGAAGGTTGTTATGACTTTGTGTGAAGGCAAGTAATTGACCTTCTTAAGTCCAAACACTGTCACGGGTGCATTCAGTTGGAGATCCTAGAGCCCCCTCCCGCCACATTTGAAGGTGGCCACCAAGAAGTTTTGGTGTGTACTACAACCTCTCATAATCCTTTATTCCCCCAGAAGCAGGGTATCTTTTGAAGATCTACCCCTCCCTACTATGAAAAAAAAATGCCCAGAGGCTATACAGAGGTTGAATTTTGGTACTATTCAAACTTATTTTCAATTTTCGTTATGTTTTCAATTTACCTATAATTGTTAGACTGTCTTATAATAGCTGATTATATAGTTGTGGTTTTCATCAAATGATGATCACTTGAGATCATCCACCTCATAGCAGCTATGTTAAATAAAACAAATTGCTGTAATATATTTTATTGTTCTAGACTTTTTAAAATTTCTCTAATGACTAGCATAAAATGTAATAATTACTTATCGAAAATAAACGTGGGATTTATTTTAAGATAGAATATTTCTATAAATAGTTCCAATTCAGGTTGCGTCATGATCATATTTTTACATTAAAATGTAAAAAAATACGTTTATGTTAGCTGTCTCTTCTATATTCACTATTACATTATTCGACGTTATAAAAGAGGAGAATGTCCCCAATCTTCTTTAATTAAGTCTGCAGCTTTTTCCGCTATCATGACAACTGGTGCTAATGTGTGTGAAGCTGGGATACGGGGTATGATCGATGCATCCGCTATCCGTAAACCTCTTACGCCATGAACCAGTAGTCTAGGCGACACCACTGCGGTGGGATCGCTCGCTGGTGCCATTTTGCATGTGCCAACCTGTGCACATAAATACTAAGTTAAGTAAGACGGAATACAGATAAGTAATAACTTCATGCCTATTTGAAAATTTTCTAATTCTAGTTTGTAATGAATGTAAGTTTTTCTTGTCTGGAAAATAGTTTTTCAGTTGTACAGTCGTTATTACGGCGGTAACTTAATACTAAGTTATTGCTTAACGACTGTGTCTATTTAGATGAAGAGATATCCAACTATTTTGTATTCGTAAATAATGCTAACCAATTGTAATATTAAATATGTTTTTAGTACCTCAGGAAATGAGGCACATTTGTTGTGAAGCGATTGATCCTCTGTTCTCACTGGGGATCAAATAAATCCGGTTAAAAGAATTTTTAAAAGAATATATACCCGTAAAATAAAATTTCTTTCGTGCTACCCAATGTTTATTTTATGTAAAAAAATAACCATCATTCACTCGATGCTATGCTTACATTAGTTATGAGTGAAATGTTAGCAAATAAAATTTTAATAATAAAAACCTGAACAAGAATCGATGTTTTGTTTAGTTATTTTATAGATAAATTACCTAAAAGGTGCAAAGGATACGTAAAACTGAACTTACTTGATGATCAAGAGTGATAGAAGTTTGCATAATAGCACATTCCCAATAATCGTCTGAATCGAATTTGAAATCTTCGCATCCAGGGAAAGGCACGTTGTGAATCCTGGTTGCGTAGCGTTGAAAAGCTTTGGTACTTATAACTTTTTCCACCTGTTTGTATAATGTAAGAAATATGGATAGTGAGAAAATATTTTTAAGAAATCTTAAGGTTAATTATGAAAATATCTATCCAATAATCTCTTTCAGCCGTAATACGCAGGAAATAAATAATACAGGATGTTATGAAACCTTATATGTTTATCACTCAGGTGCTTGGTACTTAAATCATATATTTTAATATTTGATGGCACTTTTGATAGATATGTATCTTAAGTATAGTAAAAAAAGCTTATTAAAACTCACTAGTCGCACACCTTCTCTCAAAGCGCGCAGGTCATCCGGGTGGTGGAAGTAGTTGGGGTGTATCTTGGGATGATCAGAGAAGTTAGCACTGCGCAGCGTCAGCCGGCCCACGCTGCGGGGGCGGATCAACACCGGGTTCATTGAGAATGTGCGCTGTCGAACTTCCGGGAGGAGCGAACCGTATACTTTCCAATACCATTTGTCTGTTACACCTGTTGTACATAACAATAAAAAAAGATTATTAATTAATGATATATACTGTAATTAAGTATACACTGTCAGAACATCAGTTCAATCATTTTGCAATTTTTTATAACATTTGTAATTTTTTATAAACATTTTATAAAAAAAATCATCTATGTCTATTATTTTTTGTTTATTATCCCTAAATAAATAAAATAAATCCCTTGTTGAAGGGGACAATGTTTTTTTTTGTATTTTGGTTAAACTTAATTGCTTATAGCCTAGGTCACTCTTTGTAAGTGGGAAAATGTCAAAATCATATATTACCAAGCAATGATCGTAATATGCCTAACAGGTCTCCAGCGAGCGACCCGGCGCCCATCACTAGCTCCATATCGGGCCGTCCTTCAGACAGATCTGCGGCGTATGACGTGCGAGCAAACGCAAGCCCAGTAGCGCCGCCTGGTATTGTCAATGGTCCTTTACCCGCTAAGTAAGCAGCAGCTGCTAATGGGGATGCAGCTGTCAGCTATAAAACAACAACCTTATTGAGAGGTATATAATATAACTCTAAGAAAGAACCGCAAGAAACAGAAGAGATAGGCATGTGCTTTCGTGGTTCGTCACAAGGTCGCCAGAATTGGCGAAGCTATAAGCTAATGTATTCTAAAAGGCGGCAAATGAACCAGCGGTTCTAAATACACGCAACAATCAAAAGAGTGACGGATCCATTGTCCTCGGTTTGTAAACAAAAAGAGTTTTTGGGTTAAGATAAAGAGAAAAGGAGGTGGAAGAATTAGAAAGGAGAAAAGAATGAGTGAGAGAAGAGTTGAGGACTGTGGCACGCTACTCATCAGACGAAGGACGAAGTTCGTGATGCTCCTCTGGTCGGTAGGGCAAAAGTTTTTCTATTTGAATTCACCGCCATAAAATACTTACGTCGTTTACGCATAGCTTAGAATCATTAACTATGAACGCATTTCCCGAGAATGTTATGTGATCCTGTAGATTGTAGCCGACTGGAAGGTTCGCTATTGTCTTGATGCCCATTTTCGCGAGGTGGTCTGCTGGTCCTACTCCAGATAACATTAGTATTTGTGCCGAGCCGATTGTACCAGCCGCTAGAATGACTTCGCGTCGAGCTATCACCAGTCGTCTGTGAATTTAATATAGTTACCAACCGACTGTGCACTTCTTTAGTTTATAATCGGACTAGGCATATTATAAACTGTCATCAAAATGTTAATTGAACGAATCATTGACAATTTGTCAACAGTATGCAAAATGTGAAAAGTTTTTAATATGCCTATTCCAGGGGTTCTAAAGTATTTTTGACGATGCGTAAGATATAAAAAAAGATTATATAAAAAGTGAAGTGAAAATTAAATTTCTGACTTCTTTCTTCTCTTTTTTAGGTTCATGTATAAAGAATTTACTTTATAAAATTTTGTTCTTGTTAACAACAATAGACTCTACCTCTGTGAGTGAATTACAATTTCAATTCAAAAATTTAAAAATAATATTATCATAAATACTATGTGTATTATTAAACAGATATACATATTAGATTTTATACCTTTTGCTGCCTTTGACAAATTCAACCCCATATGCTCTTTTGGTACTGGGGTCAATTAATATTTTCATAACCGTTGAATACTTAGAAACTTTCAAATTCCGCCTGAACCGTACTGGTTCTAAAAATGCCTTAGAAGTGCTACATCGTCTTCCGTTTCTTATGGTCGCTTGAGGCTTGGAAAATCCTATTACATTTTCTCCATTAGGATCGTTCCATTCGTAACCTAGTTCCTCGCCAGCGTCTCTGAAAGCAGTTTGCAGTGGAGACGAAAAACTGGCGTAATCAATATCTAAGTAACCGCCTGTACCATGGTACGTTGAATTTTTCAATTCGTTAATCCTTACATTTTCTGATTTTTTAAAATAAGGAAGGATTTCTGAATAACTCCATCCTTCATTGCCCATCCGAGCCCAGTCATTGTAATCCTCCGGGTGTCCTCTTTGATATATTAAAAAGTTTAATACGCTACTGCCGCCAAGAACTTTGCCCCGAGGCATAAAACAAACCTGCCCTCTGAGATCTCTGCACGCCTTTTGTTCCGGCTCCGAATTATATCCCCAATTCAAAGGCGTAAGGGAAAGGAACGGAGCAAATATTGGAACATCTGAAAAAAAGTTTTCATTGCCTCCGGCTTCTAAAAGTAAAACTTTCCAATCGTGCACTTCCGTCAGCCTGTTCGCCAGAACACAACCAGCCGATCCCGCGCCGATTATAATAAAATCGAATTGTTCTAAGTCTTTGGGAGAGTAATCCGGTATAAAACCTTCTTTGGGATTTTGAGGTAGAGGACGAAATAAATTAGTCCAAAAGTCAAAGACTTTTGTGAACTCACTTGCGTTTGACACATATAAACTTATTACAATGACAAATATCCATCGCATGTTGTTTACGATTTATCACGCCTGTAACAAATAAAAAACAATGTCTTTATATTTCTGTTTCTTATAGGTAGCCAAACATTCCAGCATCCCGGTTTTAAGGTCGCTTACGGTAGTAAATTTTAGAGGTGAAGGAAGAAACTTTAATCATTGTTAAATGACCATCGTCATTTCATAAGTTTCCATAAGTAGAAAGTAAGGCGAAGTAAATATAGTACGGAAACGGGAAAAAAAATAAAATCCATTTCATACTTTATTTAATAGGTTGGGGAAAGTAAGTTATTCGTATTTTATATGAAAATTCAAGACTTTGTTTTCAAAGTTTATTTACATTTAATTAGAGTATATGTATAGATATATGTCATTTTCTGCGATGACTTTTTCAATCTTGAAGGTAGTGACATGATCCTGTTGCTATAGAAATTTTGAGACTTCTTAGCAAAAAAACGCGACAAGTAGTTTTGGCAGTTCTCTATAGATAGACCTGACCTCCTACTACGTAAAGACCTCTAGACCGGATACTACGTAAATAATTCCGAAGTAGACCAAAACAGATGGAAATCAGGTCAGGGCTATATGGCGGATGCATTAATACCTACCAGCCAAACTCTCTTAATTTTTGCTGAGTGACTAAAGATGTGTGTGTTCTAGCGTTGCCGTGATGAGTGACTTTTCTCTTTCTATTGATAATTTCCGGCTGTTTTCTCTCAACTTCTTGCTTTAATTTCATCAGTTGTTGGCAGTAGAGATCAGAATCATTAGGTTCTGCCCAGCGGCAAAAGCTCACAATGAATCCAATTCAATTCACAGCACACATATACACACACATGTATATATATATACAGCATCACCTCAGTACGAGTTAACTCGGGTTTATCACTGGTCTGTAAAGCCTGACCGACCTTTGACCGCCACCTTTCTGCATCTTCTTGTTGTACCTGATTCACTTTTCATCACCAGTTATCAATCTCTTAAAAAAACGGTTCGGTTTCCTTACGTCTCAATAAAGAATCGCAAATGAGTACACGGTTCAATAGGTTTCTTTCATTCAGCTCGTGTAGCAACCAAATATCAAGATTTTTTCAAATGGATCAAATTGTTCTGTGGTCAATTCACACTTTTTCACAAATGGCGTCCATTTTATCCGTAACAGGGCGACCAGAGCCAGGTGTACCTTTAACATCAAAATTCCCTTATTGAAAACGCTTAGACCAACTTTGTGCTACTCTTACTGACTGCATTAGGTCTATAAACGTCCCAAATGTTTTCGCGGCTTGCATTGCATTTTTTCTTTTTTTGTTACTTGCAAAAAGTTTTAAATGTCTCGAATTTATTCATTAGATTTTGGCATAAAGAAAAACAGCTGGAAACAACATTTTACAAATTTGATTCTTTTTTTGAACAGGAACCTTTTTAATGCCATCAAAACCAGCCAGATACAAATAGTACAGCTAAAGAGATAACAAGTTTATACATACTATATGCGAAAAGACTTTTTCCCCGACCTAATATAATATTCAACACTACTAAGATAAATATAAAATATTTGTGTGAGCAGTAATATTATTATTAAAAACTTCATTAAAAAAAATATTTTTTATCTGTTTTTTTATGTTATGTTGCTTTGAATTTTGAAACCGTAAAAGTATGCTAACTTTGAATTTGCTGGAAAGCCAAGTGATATATTGCTCAATCTATTCCATTTTCAATTAATTTAAGTGAGGATTTATAACTTTAGCACGAAGGGCGTGTTCCTAGATACTTGGAATTTATTTGTAACGAAGCTATTCGAAGGTCGTCCGTTGCCACAATTGTACTTCAGAGGGCCTTATTGTACGCATACAAATTACCATTTGCTGGTCTCATAGGAGACTAATCAGTCAATCGCGTCACATTGTACCCATTGAATCTAAATCTGAGGTAAGGATGTGTGATGTTCTGTTTGAAATAACAAGACCGATTCTGCAATACCACACACGATATTCTATTGAGAAATTACGTATTAATTGCTAATTATAATATATATATATATGTGTGTGTGTGTCGACTTTTTATTGTAAAAAATTATTTTATCATGTCGAAGGGAACGACGATACGGTACGGGGATACGGTTTTACACTATTTCATTTTAATTCATAATTTCATTTAAATAATTTATAGAGCCGTAACAATGTTATGTATGCCTATTTCCATTACTTTGTAAAGGTAATATACGAAAGTTAAATTTAGGTAGCTATTCAGGGTTTGTCTAACTAGTTGGTTATGCATGACCTTAAAATGATCAAAATAGAATTATATACTGTACGTAGTCTACATTTAGTATATGATATGAAATTTGCAGTATAGAAATGCAAAAGTAGTTAGATATAACAAAAAAAATATGAAAAAGTCAATCGTTTGATGCAATTTTTAAGGGAATTGCTTTTTAAATTTTATATTTAATTTTTTGGCGTTTGCATAAAAAGTCCAATTGAAAGTCGAATATCTAAAATTAGTTTTTAGCTACAATTTTGTAATAATAATAATTCATAGTGTACTACTTTTTATGTAAGCAGTGTACTTCGTAAATTCGAGTCGAATCGGCCGAATTATTCGCTCGCATCAAGATTGTATTCAACACATTTACATGATACCACATACGTATGCTTTAGACGAGGGTATTTCCTTTACGGCCCTTTTTTAATATCGATTTCGGTTTGGGACGCAAATCTTGTAACAATCACATGTTTACAAACCGATTTCATATGTATGTGTATACCATATTCTTTTTTATATGCGTCCTTTTATTGTCTTTATACGCGTAGCGATATATCCTTTAAATACACACAACTAAAACTGAACACTAATCTATCAGTTAGTTTTAAATGATCATTGTCTAAACTAGAACTAATCCAAGAAACTGTGAATACGACGACTTCTTGGTAATTCTATTAATTGATTCTAGTTTATAATCTGTGTCATATTCAGTCGGGATTACTGACTTTTATAAAACAATTACTAGTTTATAATGTAGTTCTTTTTCATAGATGAACACTGCAATAGGCATGACACATATATTACGTCGTACTTACATAAATTCAATCAAAATTTATAGAACTTATTAAAAACACATTAATAGCTTGGCTAATGTTGATTTACAGTTGCGCCTTATAACATTATACATGTATATATAGAATAAATGTTATTCTAACCATGAGGTACTGTCTTCTTTACTTAGTTATTTATATAACTTCGGTGCTAAATATTAGGTTGGCAACTAATAAACCGCCACTTTTTTCAATCGATTGCTAGAACAATGTAGAAGCTTCTAGAGCATTTCACCACACTATATAAATAGAGCGTGAATCAATCACTCG
>DWLR01000352.1:0-27358 GCA_018246295.1 Papilio alexanor hazarajatica
GCTCTAGAAGCTTCTACATTGTTCTAGCAATCGATCGAAAAAAGTGGCGGGTTTATTAGTTGCCAACCTAATATTAATCAAATCAAAGATAGGCGGTATAGACACCAGTTTTACTGTCCTTTTTGACACTTTACGATTAAGTCGTCTCAAAAAGACGAGAGTTTACCATTATAAAATTAAGAAATAATTTTGGAGGACAACTTCCAGTTAGCAAATATATTTTTCGCCTTAAAATCCGACAAAGAGCTGCCTCGAGCACTAAATAAATTACGTGGCTTACAAAAGATGGCGACTCGAAACTCGGGATTCCACCCTGAGGGTTAGTTAAATATAACCCCGGATTATTTTAATTAGAGATTCGCCTTGTTACACCTAATACTTTGTTACGAGAGCTTGGCTCGTAATTTTGTGTGTACTCTTAATTTTGCGTGGACATAATGATCGTATTTTAAAATTTAAAAAAAATCTCTGCCTTAAAAGTACTTAACACTGTAATATTTACTCCGCACTTAAAGCTTATCAAATTACACGAACAAGAATTTAATTATGACCTGAAAGCAATTTAGCTTTCGTCTTGCATTTGTTAGGATTCGAGAAAATTAATTTCGTTATGAGTTTACAGAGAATATCAAATAGCTCGTAGAATTTGTTTTTAAACTTAATTCGAAACAGAAATAGTTCTTAATATTTAGAATATTGAGAGTAATTTCTCAAATTCGATTTCCGCTGAGAACCATATTTTAAATAGCATAGGAGATGTTGACAGAGAAAAGTTAAAGAAACATGTAGTGAAACATTTATCTAATTTCAATAAATTCATTTTTATTGGTTTAATGCAATAACAATTGTTTATGTGGCAACAATTCATCATTAGAAACGATCGGTGTAGTAAAATGCAACACAGAACAGTCTATTATTATTATTTGTTAGATTCTGTCTTCGGAGTCAAGTACTATAAAATATTAATATTTATCAAGAAATCTATATACAGCCTATATAAAAGACACACGTGACAAGGGTTTAAGGTTACTTCATACGCTAGATTAAGTTTTCACGAAGATTGAAAGGAACATGGAGACACAAACTTACGGCTCTAGGGTAAACTTAAATATTGACAAGCAACGACAAAAATGTTTCTACCTATTCTGATAAAGTGGAAAAATTTTATGAGCAAAATTACGTAGAACGTAGAATAAAAAATGTATAAAGTTACAAATTAATAGAAAAAAAACAATATCTTATCATCTTCTACCCCGAGTATTAATATTGCGAGTGCTGATCTTTGTCACTATCAAGATTTATGGTCTATTAATACATTAAAAGCGGAGTTCGCTATATTATTTATGTCATTTCCTTCCTAATTTCTTATTAGTGTGGCCTTATATTGGTATATCGAATCAAATCAAATCATATTCGAATAGGAGGTACTACATATTTACATGAAACAAAAAAAATCTTGTTCATTACGCATCGCCAGATACAACGAAAAAGCGAGAAATAACTCACTTTATTTATCTATATGTATATTTACATCTAATGATCTTGGTAATCGGTACAAAGCCAATCATCATTTGGAAAATATCATTTCTTTTACTCAATTTATTTCGCATTTAATTTAGACGTTACTAGTGCAACTAGAACCTTCGTTTCTTCTTAGGCTGTACAATTGGCCCTTAATGAATGACTCTAGATAACAGTCTCAATGTTCCATTCGTTACGAGTTACTTATGTAAGTAGTATGATACTCACCATATCTGGCCTCCTCCCCCTCGGGTGCCTGCGCCGCGAGGGTGGCCAGCTCCTTCTCCAGGTCCACCTGGTGCTCGCCAGAGTCCCATGATAGCAGCCCTGCAACAAACAAACATGTATCCATATTAATATAACATACTAAAGAAAGGCGGCATAGAGTACCCGTAACGAGCGTGAATGCGTATGTGTATGATTGAGAAGCGATAGAGGAGTGCTAAGACCTTGTCAAAGGCGAAAGGGTTTCGCTGCATCTTACTTGTCAGACGACAAAAGAAGTAAAAAGTCAGACAAGAAGACCTGATCTATGAAGCTAATCCTAATCTAATGAATCTGAAACACATTTTTAACATAGATACATTAAAAAATAAACATCATTAATGCTTCACTTTCAAGATTTATAAGCAAACAGTCGTTATAGTGTACAATATACTTAGGTGAAATGCAACTATTTTATTCAGTGCTTTGCAGCTGCCTCCACAATTTCCGTTATTGCTCCGCGCTCCCGAGGGAGAGGCTCTCCATATCCTTTACACCTCTACTATTTCCGCAATAATCATTTCATAAATATTTCACGCCTTGAATATTATATTTTTGTGTACGGAATGAACTCTTCTCATGCTTACGTTGCTTGAAATGTTTAGAGATAGTTATCGCTGTTTTTTTTTATAAAAAAACTTTTTAAATAGCGATAGGCTATATCGCTATTTAAAAACGTTTTTTCACGTTTAATAAGGTCATAAAGCTTTTGAAAAGTAGAGCGCAGATGATTGTTATTATAATGAAACAATTGTCTATTCGGAATGAGATTAGTTGTGAGGCCCGAGTTCGGGGGGCACTGTGCTTGCTACTGCTCTTCGTGCCCCCATGCCCCCCTCACCCCGTGCCACGACTCGGCTGTTTTGCATTTGTTATCCCACCGATGCCATTGTTTCAAAAGCGCTAGACTTTCGTAACACAGATCATTATTAAAGATGTGCATTTGATTGCAAATATGAATTATATTTTATGATATAGTTATTAGTTATATTTTACAATATAAATTATTTTTTCAATCAAATGCTAAATTTGTTTTATTACTGATTGTTTCGTTTTGTTCTATTCATCTTGTTAAAACAAATGCGCTTCACGGTCAAACAAATCGGTTCACCTGATATTAATATAACAGGTACTGAAGTCTCTACCACATTATTTATTTGAATGTTAAACCGATTATATTCAAATATATTTATAATCATGAAATACAACTTCGTAACAACTTACAATTTAACAATACTTCATATCACAATGTCCACAAAATAATAACATTTCCAATGTTAGTATAAAATAGTGTAAGAGGATGGCCACCTTTTATAGTCAATGGTGTTTACTTACAAGGTTTAGTTGGGAACAGCGCATAGATAATTAAATTAAACATTTTCGTATAAACAACGATTTAGATTTTTATGTTAAGATACAACAATAGAAGATTTCAAAATACAATGAATGTGAATATATGTACATTATCTCGGTTACAATGTTGCTTAATGCAAATTATATATATAAATCTGATCTTATTACTGTTAAAGATGTTTTTCATGCTAAATGTGGACAGCAGTTGTCATCTCCGAATTCAATCTAACTTTAATTACTCAGATTAATTGCAAGCACGAAAGCTGTCACCTGTCACGGGCGGTCGCCATCCTGATGGAGGTCGCTATGTATTATTCAGCGGAGACAAGTTAAGCCCCTGAGATAACACCACCCACGCAGTTGCATACATTAGGTTTTGATGAACTACAATTCTATTCGAAACTTTAGCGAAATATTCCTATGAATATAATTGAACGGGTGGTAGAAACGGTCTATCAATCAGCTAGCCTATCACCTACCTAAGCTAGTTGATAAGCTACCTAATGCATATAAGTGTACGAGTAACATAGGTAACGACATCTAAACAGAGGTACCGTTATGGTTTACCGTTACTAACTCTATCATCTGTTGTGATCAACGACAATTTTTTCCCCTAAGTATCTTCAATAAAATATTGAATGACATAATAAAGTTTCAATTGCCTTTAGAACACAATTGATGCGTCACCGCATTTTGCACAATAACCAGTTCTGTTTGCAAAAAGTAGTAAAATATCTTTCCATTTAAGAATGTCGAACGAATATGAATTTCTAAATGGATTTTTTTTTTTTTCGGTCGCTGTGAAAATTCGAAGTCATCGAATGACGAATTTATTTGTTTGTTTCTCTCTGAAAAATATTCAATTCAGATATTTTAAAAATAGCTACGAACTGACAAAAAGGACGTTCTAACGCTGTTTGTGATTTCTATAAAAGTATCGTTCTTTGAAAATATTTGTGTTCTAGAAATAGAATAGAAAATATTCCCATTCAATTGTTTGCACCAAAAATATGTAACGAAATAAACAGTTCAGAATTCGAGGAGCTCATTTTGCTGCGCCTCTAGGAATAAATATAAAAAATTGTAGTATATAAAGATATTTTTGAATGTGTACTGTACTGTATCATAACTTTTTAAATTACATGACACAAGTTCAAATAGCTAAATCACCCCATGTACATGATAAAAGTACATTAATTAGTTCTAACTTTAACAAAACGTCTTACATAAATCACGAAGCATTGAAAGTCTAGCCTGAAAGGCACTTCCGTATCGTGGAGATCAAACAACATCGAAGGAGTGAAAGTAGATCCACAATCTATATAGAAAACCAACTGCAGCGGAAAGTCGAGTGCCATTTACTAGCAAAATTTATTGCCGACCTTTGTCAGTATTCCGTGTGAGATCGCAACAATGCATGCACCAGACAAATGAATGCAAAGACCTATAGTTTGTATAGAAATGACGATACATCAGGGTTCAAGATTTTCGGTAGGTAGGAAACAATACATTATGAAAGATACATCAAGCAATTTCTTGACTTTTAATGTGGCATCAAATGTTACATTATTGAATATGGTTAGCGAATCGACTGACTAAAATATTGTAAGAGCATCAATGAATCAATGAATCTGCAAACGATATCAAACGAATGTCAGTGCGATTATTTATTTAATTTGTATTGATAGAAATGTTGATTAGAAACTAATCAGTGGGACACTTAAATTAGTTATTACAGGTGAAGGATAACATTAAGAGATTCATATGATTCTCGTTGTGATGATATTCAACGTTTTATAAACCGACCGCTGCAAAATAAATGACCATCAACATGTTTAATACATCTACATCTAATTAAAAAAAAAGATCATGTAAATAACCCTATTTTCAGACGTTTGAAATATACTTAATAGTTATAATATATGATACTTTATAGAATCTAACTTATATGTTTTTGCTGGATTGAGATAAACATTGTAGCAACTGTATCCGCATATCATAAAAACATAACTTTGTACTGTAAACAAAGTCTAATCGATTTTTAAATTCCTGTATTGCTACAGGTCATTGCCCGATACAAATGCAAATGCAATAAAAACTGCCGGTCGACTTGATTTCCCAGTAGTACTTCAAAATGCACTACAGTTTTTTCGTATAAATTAATAGCTGCTTTTCAGGTGCACGCGAGAAATATCGCGAAACATGAAAGGAATTTCGTTGGATAATTTAATGTTGGCATTTTGTGCAAATTAAAACTTTTATAATTTCTCTTATCGAATAATTACTGAATTCCATCATCGAACATTATACAGATTAGATAACTAAAACTATAAAGTTTTTATTTTATGTTGTTAATATTTCTCGCATTAGAACGAACCGATTTGACGTCAATCTTTCACGTACTGTATTTTTATCATATTACTTATTCTAGAAGGAATTGTAGCCAAGCACTATTTGTAAAAATAATTTATGTTTTTGTTATATGTCACGCCACTTAAACTAATGATATTTTTAAAGTCTTACTAATTAATTATATATAACAAACGTCTCACACAAAATATCGCTCGTTCAAATTCATGTCTGGTATCGCGAAATATTTTCTAACTTCTTGGCGTTATTAAAATAATTCGATTAACCGCGGATAGTAGTGAGTGCTACTTCAGTTCACAGAAATTACACTTATTAAATTAATAATGATGCAAAACGCTTTTAGCCTAAAATATCGCCTTTTTGTCTTGAATGCGATAGGTCACGTTAGTCCGAATTACAAAAGTAATACATGAACGTGTCTGGGATGTTGTTTGTATTCTTAAGTTATACATAATTGTATTGTAATTGTATATAAAAGTTTACAATTATTTTTAGTGTGACTTGCTTCGCAAAATATTCAGCATGAATTCTACATAAATATTCCATTTCTTTTCTTGCTCGTGTGCGCGATACATAATTCGAAGTCTCCAGGCTATATATCTCGTTTCTAGGCAACATTTTTTACAGCTTTTAGTATCGTGTATAATTTAAATACGTGTCGGAAAAATATGACATCAAAACGGTACAAAATAAAACTTAAAATATGCATAGTCATTGGTTTAATGGTAGACAGATAAAGTATCAAGATACTTCCAGTATAGTACGACCCAAGACAATTAATTGCGCCTTCTTACGACTGTCAGCTGCACACTTATTCAGTGAACTCAGCAACCTTCACCAGGTCGTCCGTTCATCTTTCCACTGTCATCAATATTGAGTATATTTTAGACGAATGTTATAATATTTTTTTATAACAAACTAGCTGATCTCGGCAAGCGTTGTAATGCCACGTAAATTAAAAGTAAATACAGAAAATGAAAGGTTTATTAGAAAAGGCAAACACTTTTTCATATATAGATATATTTTAGGCCAGAAATTCTCGCAGGCGTCCTAAGAACATTCTACCATCTACATCCTAAAGTTTCATCACAATCTGCACCATGGTTAAGAACGCGTAGAGGACGTTAGTTCTCTAGTTTATTCTCTATGTTTATACAATCATTGATTTTTATTTATATAGATTGTTGCTGGACCTTAACATGAAGACCTTAAGTACTAAAAAGTCTAAAAATCAAGTCCCATTATCCTAATATTGATGTTGTATAAAAAGCAAGTCTATTCACAAACGTTACAAAACTAACAACTCCACACTCTGATAAAGCTATCTATTGTGTAGACAAAAAGGCAAGAGGCGTCTCTACAACAGGGGTTATAAACCTTTGTTTAGTAACCCGGTCAGGGGTCGAGTCGACTATTTCTGCGCGCCAAGCGACCTCTTTTTCCCGCTCCGGATGAGAAATTATACGATCGACACTTGAATAATAAATAAACTGGTTTAGTGCAGATGCCATCTTTAATTTGTTAGCGTGGAACAAATTTACTGATTGTGAGATTTCTTTTTTTTTTAAAGCCTTTAAATAACTTAGTGACATGTAGCCTAGGAATAACTTTTTATTTATATTCTAATCAAAAATAAGATGTTTTGTTATTTTGCTACAAAAAGAAAAATTGATAAAAATTAGTGACATGCTATTCTAATTTCCTTAACTAGTAATTAATTTAAAAAAAATCAATAAGCCCGACCGACTGATGATACTCTGGGGAAGAAGACAAATCGATTGGCACTTCACTCTACAAATTCCAGTAAGCCGTTTAGGCTACACGAGCCATAAACGATATGGACTTACATCATATATTCACACATGCAATAATAAATATATATATGCTTAAATGCATATCAATTCATAAGAATCTATTCCACTCCACATAACAATGTGTTTAAATAAGGAACAATGTAATACACCGCGGAGTTAAGTTTATCTTTATACTTGCAAATACAGAAGTAAACAAAGCCATGTTTCACAACTCAGTAATAAAACTAGATTAGCTTGCATCGTGTAAACAGCCATTACTGTAACAGAGTGAACCGCCATTTTGTCTTATCCGAAGACGAGGAATATTCAAATTAGGCAGGGAGGCACTCTCTAGATACAATTAAAGTAATTTCGTAAGAAAACGCCAACTTTGACCTTTAAACGACTTGAATGCTTAGGTTAAATAAGACTAACTTATTTTTGCAACGAATATTGAATAACAAACATTAAACAAATACTGATACTAGACAGCGTTTATTTTGTAAAAGGATAATTATGAATGACTATTTATGAACAACATTATGCGAAGGGATGTTTTTTTTTTATAACACACTCAAAGTCAGTTAGACACTATTTGCTTCGTAATTTTCTTTTAAGTTTTTCAAAACTGTTTTATTAATGTCAAACGGTGAAAAGCTTGTGAGCTGAAGTAACTCTTTCGTTTAATATGCTCGAATAAAACATGATTTTCATACTCTCATATTCATATTTAATAATAAATAAATACTCCATGCGTAAATTCACCTGTGACGTTTTGGACACAGTTCATATTTTAATACACATCTCCGACAGCCATGTTCTTTTGATAAAATTAAAATCGAGCTTCACGCACTTTTTGCATAATTTATTAGGACTATAGAATACATACGAAGAATACTAAAATGACACTGTGTAATTCTAAATTTCATTCGATTCTAAATTCGAATAAACCATATTTATATTTATAACAGTATATAGTTATAAAATATTTATTATATTTACATTTTGCGTTTGCAAAAAATTGTATACCTAAAAAAATAATTAATGTGTAATGATATTTAATTTAAACCGTAGAACGGGCTGCTGATTGAGAAAAAATATTCTAAAATGGTGATTCCCAACAAGATGGACCGATGATCTGGTCAAGTTGCGAGAGTGCACTGGATGTGGGATGGGACGGTTCTTTGTGGCGAGTTATCTCGAAGAACCTAAATCCAAATATAAGTCTTATGTTTGACAATAATAAATTTAAAAAAAATCTGAAATGAAAACATCGACATGATAATTTCAACATTTTTGATAATTGCGACAAAGTTTTCGCATTAATACAGATCGTTCACACAATTCAACACAGCATATTTATGAAGAACCTTATTCGATGTATGCAAAATACAAAATGAGGTCCACAAAGGGAATGTGCAAATTTGCTTGCGCTCTTTGGACTTGCCATTTAAATAATTATAATTCCCTTATTACCTGCCTGAATATAGGATTAGAAGTAAGATTTACGGTGTAATGTAACCTATTTAACACAGGCTTTGCACAAGGAGATCAGTAACCCTGACTATGTTTCTCCGTGATTATTATTTCTTTGCTTTCGCAGATTTCGCAGAAATAAATGTTTTAATCCTATTCTTGCATAAAAAAGATAGTTCGTAAAGTAAAAAAAAAAATTAGATGATCGAGAAAAAAAAGAAAGGACTAATAAAATGGTAAATATCAGAAAAAAATATCAAAAATTGATCTGATATCGAAAAAGTTGTCAGTAACATATGCAGTAAAAAACAACAGCGCGGATACACAGAGCCGTATTTAATTTTCAAAAGATAAAATATATTTGTGACCATTGTTAATACGAGAATAAAAGTACCAAATACACTGACTGCGTTGCGGGCAAGTGACGCGGACGTTAGGCAGTATTGTGTGTTGGCGCGGAGTCACGCGCGATCGATACGGCGCGGCCCCGCTCTGCCGCAGCTAGCTCGCTGCCCGCCCATGTTTATGTCATCTACCAATGTTATAAACAGAAAAGATTTAATTATTTATTTGTTGCTGTTTAACTCGAAAACGACTGAAACGATTTTAAAAATTCTAAGTGCTAAAAGTAATTATTGTTGGGCTATTTTTTTTTTACAATTTACCAAAGCTAAGATGAGGCGGTGTGTAGGTCAAGTTATATTACAATTGACCGCCCAGCAACATACTAAAATTTAAGAAAGAATAAATGGATAAGACAAAAAATACGACAAGTCGCGTTAATTCTTTTTTTCCAAATGAAAATAAAATACAACTAAAATACTGCACCTGGTTAAACGCTTAGATGTCATTATGCCTTTCTGTATAATTGTTAAATCCCATCCGAATCTGGTAATAGATGTGCTTAGTCAGCTGAAGTGGCAAAGGTAAAGAAATGTTATCCAAAGAACCGACAATAGTTTTTGAAGACGGTCGAATGTAAACGTTCATAAAGAGGTAATTAAAGTAGATACAGCCTGTACAGATCAGCAGAAATCCGTTATATTATTAAAATTAATACATTCCTCTATTTCACTTCAAAACATTTACCTTACTAAGAAATCCCACACTCAATCCATACATCAAAGCGTAGTGAAAAGTTAATAAAAAAAAGTTAAGTAAAATTTAAAAGGGCGTGGAAGTGAAAAGCCACAGGAAATGTGTTGGAAAAGTTTTCATTTCAAGATTTAGGACGTTCAGTCGCGGCCGTGTATGAAAGCACGAGCTACGAAATTAAAGGTCTTTCAGGCGCTTAGGCTGGGAAACAGCTGCGTCGAGAACACACATAGTGATATGAAATATCGATTTTTACTAAAATTAAATGTAGGAAAAAAAATGTACAGTGTTAGCAAATAAGCAGATAAGACATATAAAGTATCTGTCATTAATGACTTGACAAATAGCCTGAAGCTATGAGCAGAACGGTAAGAAACTAAGGCGACGTTTAACATAAAAAATAAAACATTTAAAGGTTATCAATTTTCATCTGTGGTGTTTAGTCAATAAAATCATATATATTATGTATTCAGAAACAATGTGTGACTTCGTAGTATTAAGGGAAAATTAAATTAGTTTACCAAAATCCACTCACGTAAGAAATTACGGAGTATTATTTAATATAATATATTTATTATTATTATATTTATATATTACATATATATTTGTTATAATATATTTATATTATATAATATAATTAATATGGCGCGAAGTTGGCACATTTGTCTCGCCACTCCTACGTCCTTACATCTATGCAAATGTTAAATATTTTAATTATATATTTTGTAATATTTTTACCAATCTTACAAGTTATAATATATTACTCAACAACAAATCGATACTAAAATAAGTAAATATGTTCACCTCACTAGCAGGCGTTAGAAGTCTGCCTTCGCAAAGGACGCTGAAGTGGGCGTCGCTTGTAACGTCAAAACGAGCTTAATAAGTTAACACAACGTTTAGTTCTGCGTTTGTGACGTCACTTGCAGCTTTCCACAAGTTTCGTTCTAACAGGGGGTTTTTATAAAGAGAAAACAAAAGCTTTATGGATAATTTGTTTGATTAATAAACAAAAAAGTATATAACATGAACAAATATTTAATTAAGAAACAATAAGCTCGATTGACTACCATTTTGACACTCTGGGGAGAAGGAATTAAATGGTACCATACTCTTAAAAATTGGTCCAGCCGTTTCGCTTGTCGGAGGTAACAATGGAATAGAATTACATATTCATACCCGCATACAGTTACATATATACCTACATACTCGCGAAAGAGATTTCTGTCAGTCGGACAATAAAACTAACAACGTATATCTTGTAAAAACTTTGTAGTAACTTTGTAGTAGGTTGTCTTATAAAAACGAAACAGACCAAATTTCAGATTGAGGTTTCAACAAATATATCAGTTATGGAAAGTAATAACGCCTTTAAAAATTCAAATAGCATAATTATCATTTTCACACTTCTGCGGTTGGATTAGGTATTTAAAAAGGACCCCTTTTTAAATTTTTTTAATTTCTTAGATGTTTTCAGCCATTACTTAATTTTCAAATCGTTTCATGTAAAATCTTGTGTAACTGTAAAAAAATGTCTTTACATTTAATTAATTATCTAGCGAAGAGAGCCACACCCCAGTGCACCGCAGAGGGTGAAGTATAGCGTCTTGGCTGTTGCCTGACCCGGATACCTAGATTCAGCTGAAAGCGTCCGGAAAAGCTCAGGTGGACGGCGCAAGAGCTTTATAATTTCTTCCAGTAGATGAACAAACATTTAAATTTAGAAAAATGTCGAGCTTTTTGTAAATGTACGTAAAAGCTCTTGTAATTTACATTTTTATTTTTTTTAACTGCGTACAGAAAATTTCAAGATCTGAAACTACAGGTACACATTTACTGACAGACTTATTTCTACTAGCTGATCTTTCAGCTAGGTCGTAAGATGGGCAAGAGCCCAACGTCGTCTGGATACATTTTTATATTACATGTTAATGATAGAAAATACAGTTCGTTATATTTGTATAATGTAACGGTAAGTTCAAATGGTGAAAGGGTTATCGAAAACGCTTAAGTAATTTCAAGTTTTTTAACTCTTATAAACAAATAACGATTTTGGAAAATTTAATATTATTAATACGTTTTTCATTCACAGCTACAGTTAGTTCATTAAAATTGCGACACTTTTTTTAATTTTAATAAAATAATATTAAATATTTGAGGTACAAATACGAAATTTTAAACTGTTCTACTACTACTGTAGTGGAAAAGAAAATAAAGTTGTATTACTTCAGGCTATATCTACATTATAATATCTACTCGTTAAAGTTTAGTTCAACCCTAAATTTTGCGAAGAAAACCCGCAAAGTGCCATATATATCCTCCATGATGTATTGCGACCTTCCTTTCAATTTGATAAATCGCCTCCCAAGTTTTTTGTGTGAAGAAAACCTTGAGAATATTACACATTGAAGTAAAAATAGAACGAAAGTAATTCATGTCGTACTTTACTTTTTACTGTGTGACGAATAATTAAATAAATAGTTTACTATAGTAATCTACTGTGATTGTCATTCAAAGGTGATATTATATAGCTTACACATTTTGCTAAAATGTAGACGAAGGAATCCACATATTAGCAAATTTAAAGTAAGTTAGCTGGGTTTATATAATAAATTGAAAGCCAAAAATAGGGCACGAAGCAATTTAACATTTAGCAATATAATTAAATATTAATTACATGTATTTTATACAATTGCTAAGATATAATCGCAAAGAAGAGAATTAATTAGGATAGCCACTCGCCTAAGGTTTGAGATATCGATTAATTTGGCGCTGAGCGGGACAAATGATCGAAAAGAAGAGTGGCATCGTGATAAATTGAACTAGAAGACGGATGGTTTACAGGTTAGAGGGTTTCAGCTGAAGCCTGATCCGCCACATTTAGGTAACGTGAAAATGGATACGTTTAATTTTGAGAATAATAAGCAATGTTTGACATGAAATTTTACGTTTAATTTTCAAAGGATTTGATGAACTTAGTGGGGTGTATCTACATTTTTTATGGGAAGAGGGCATACGAGTAACGATAATTGTAACCTTATTTGATTACCAACGCCCATGAACTAACACTACGGTAACTGCAAATGCACGCCTTTAAGGAAGAAGTACTCTCTTTTATTTTACATTTACATGATATTTTCTTATCATGCCATTACTATTTGTTATCTGTATCTCTGGTAGGTAGTGTCACTAAAGTAGTCATTTGATATTTAAAAGTGGTTCGGTTAAAATTCAAGATAAAACCACTCAACTCATCGGAGCAAGCGTAGAGTGGGCTTACTAATTAGAGAAACTTGTGTTTAAAGTATTAGTCATTTATATTTAATTCGCATGAACTGAAAAAGTAAAAAGTAGGACACATAAAATATGTATGTGACCTAAATAATAACACGAAATTAAAACTAGGATACAGACTATCTGAATAAATGTATTTTATGCTAACTATAATAACAACGATTCCCTCTGGACTTAACGACGAATTTCTATTAAGCCTAGAATTATATTAAAAATAGCAGCATTATAAATAACTCATATAGCATTTCACCCTCCGAGGAAAGATCGGGCGTCAAATAATTTAATTATAAATGTTTAATTTTAGCAATATTACGAGCAATAAAAACTACAAAAAACTTGACTTAACCATACAGTTACAAAGTAACAATATTTCAGAAGTACAATTTAATGCCGTGAAAAATTTATAAGATGTAATAAACTAAACGAACCAAAATGATGATTCCATTAGTATGCTCATTCGTGTTTTGGATAATATAGTCTAGAATACTAAAACGGTTGGGCATTTAAAATGAATTATGTTCGTTAAAGTTATGCTACCAATAATTTTGGTATTACAACGTTCGATACATAAATCCACGTAAATTATGAACGTAATTCTTGAACCCATATGAATAACGGCCAACGTACGTGAATATCGCCTACAGTTTAGATACGAGTAATGAAGGATATATTATATATACACAACTTGATGTATTATATTATTTTCATGAAGAGTTATTTCTAACGCAAGAAGTTAATGTTTTCAATGTCGTAAGTAATTTTAAGAACTAGAGCTACATCTACCTGAGGAGAATGAAATATGTTAACGACGTTATTTTAATTATAAAGTATAAATAAAAAATAAAATAAAAAATCCCACATTGCACGAAGCATTGCAAAACTTAAGTGGTAATGGGTCGGACACATTGTCCGCAGGACGGATGGCCGAAGTTCTGGAATGGTGGCCACGTACACGTCGTCACAGCGTAGCCAGGTCTCCCACAAGATGGACCGATGATCTGGTCAAGGTTGCGGAAGAGCACTGGATGAGGGCGGCGTAGGATATCCATCTTTGGGGGAGGAATATATCCAGCAGTGGACGACCATAGACTGAGATGACTAATTTATTGAATAAAAAATCAAAAGAAGAAAAATTTACATAATTTACCCCACAAAGACTAGTGATACATTTTATATAATTTAAACAGATAACTTTTAAATGACTGTGCATTCTCTCTGTGCTAAAATTCCTACGCATTTATGAATATGATATTCAGTCTCAGATTAAATTTTCGTTCAAAAATTCGATTTCTGAATATATAAATATTTTTTCTCATTTTACTATCAAGCGTCGTGGTATAAAGTTGACAAGTCGTCAACTTTATACCAACTTTAAACCTTCGTCAATTTTAACACCAAGGTATTTGATGTTTGTAGTCCTGGATATAAAGCACAACTGCAATTAAGGGTTGCATAGTACTGCAATTACATGGAAAGGTGTGTAATTTCATAACGTTCTTACTCTCTAATTTTTTAACTCTTCGGTAAGACAAATCACTGAACAAAAAATTAAATCACTTTTAATATTTCAACGAACCATAGCCAACTGCAATTTGCAATTTAAATATACGTAAACGAGTTCATAACTCCAAGTAACGAAGCTCTAACATTCTGAGAGCCTACGAATGCTCGAAACTTGCGAAGGGTTTCCATATTAAACCTAGTTTCAAAGCTTTGATGTTAGAACTATCATATTTCTGCGCTGTAGAACAACTTAACAAGTCTCTAGCTCTCTAGATGGATTGCGGAGCCTCCATTAAAACTTGCTGAAGGAATACTGCTTTTACTTTGTAGTACGAGATCTGCTTTCATAAGTTCTCTATTCTTAACAAACTCTTTAGCTTTTACTATGTTAACATTATTATTGTAAATAAGACATAACTTGTAAAACGTTTATTTAATGGCCATGTTGTAGGAGTCCATGTGTAAATTTCGCTCAGATGTAAATAAATAAAAAAACGTACAAAACGTAAATGAAAACGATGATAAATTCCGTAAAAAATATTTGCATACTGTGTTAATTTCTGATCAGATCTGCTTTCTTGTTCTAACCCAGTTGTAACTAGCAAAATTGTTGAGATTTAAAATGTATGTTTCGCCCAAAATATTTAGCTGACGTGAAACATTGAAATGATGCATCCCGATTAATAAAACGTGTAATAACATAATTACGTAAAGGCAAAAGAATTTAGCTGCGTTCAATAATTTTAAAATGTATTAATACTTCGTTGTGAATATATTCTGAATTGATTTTGAAAAAATTTGAGATAATTGATAGTCGATCATGTTCAGTTTTCTATATCAAAATTCTTAATTTTCTAATTAATTACTATTTTTCAATTTGTTATTTAAATTTTTAACTATTCAATTCAAACGCAAACTAACTTGTTCAAAATTTAACAAATTATTAAAATGGCCCAACATGGTTAACAACATCGTTCTTACTCTTACGATGATTGTGCATTATCAATACTTCACTACACTTGTAATAAGTGAGTACACCTTTGTTATCTTGTGTCTCAATTTTAGGGGCATAAGTCTTTTGTTTTAGTTAATATTAATTTCCTAAATAAATGTACGTACGTCAAATAATACAGCTAGTTGATTCCAATTTCTATTACTGTGATGCAACTTAGCGTAAAAGCTTTTTACGCCAAGTTGAATCACAGGTATAAAATTGCATCTGAATGCGGGAAGTTAAGTTAGAAATGTATTTTTTAAGTGTACCTCCCGCTACGAATTGCCAGGGCCTTTGCTCAGGTTTCCGCCAGATTAAACTCAAGCCTGAGAGCGTATGCGGCGTAAGTTAAAGTCGAGTGCTTAGTAAAAACGTTAATCTTCTTCTGCCGTTTTGTAAAGAAACCGACCGGAAACAAGATGGCCTAAATATTTGGAAGTAATATATCATCCGATTATGTCTTCCACAACTTTCAATGTCTAAGTCAAGTCAGTACTATGTTTATTCATAAATATAATTTTATGTGATATAGTAAAAAAATCTTAATGGGTTTTAGCTATACTTGCCTTGAAAATAAATAAACAACAATAGGGTTAAATAAAAAATGTGCTTCTGAAATTATGACAAAAGCTAAATCATGCAAACATTTAAAACTTTGGCATTCAGCATGAAAACACAACTTAAGTTTTGTTTGTCAAAGTTGGTTGAGAATACGAGCTATTTGTGACTTGTTCATAAACTTAGGCGTGTCTTAAACAAACTTGAATGGCATCGTGAACCACAAAAGCCTTATGATGTGCCGTATCCAACATCCGAAGACTTTCAATGTCTCCGAGCGGTTCTGAATCGCCCCATTGTGAACTGGAATTTAATATTCTTCGCTCCCTTACGCAAGAAACTTTTTATTGGTTGCCGATACGAAGTTTATGAGTATCTTATTATATATGTGAACAAAAGTTTAGTTTTATTTTATTTCTGGCCTAGGTACCTGGCAAAACTTTCTTAATATATAATCTTTTCGGCTTTAAGGTAGAAATTTATAGTTTTAATCTGATGTCATAGATTGTTGTCAAAGATTAATTCTATACAAAACCAGAACTGCAGAAATTCTTATGCTTTAAATAAAAAGCATGTTCTTTCCTTATATGACTCTAAGCCGTACGAGATTTAGGTACCTATACCATAGATGCAGATAAGTTCATAAAAAAATTGTGAGAGTTAGATAGTTTTTGTGTTCAATATACTGAAACCTTTTTAACTTAACGGTAGGGTTAAAAGTTAAATATAAAATTTAAGTGTGACTGTTATAAAGATACACCACGAACAATTAAACGGACAGCAGTAATACGGATCGGACACAAATCAGGAGATTAGCCAATCTTGTCGATGGACACGTATAATTCAATTAGTCGCCGTATCGGAACAGAATCACGACAAAGTTTAATCTAATGTTGAGGTTGTCTGATCGCCTTGTACTATGTAACATGTCATTTTTTGCTTTTATACACTAAACTGGCAACTTGTGTCCTAGCTTTGCTCGGCTAGATAAACAAAAAAAAATTAGCTTAGGTTACGAGCTTTCTATTGGTGAATGAATTATTGAAATCGGTTCCAGCATTTTTTAGATTTACCCGGCACTGAGAAACAATCAAATATTTTCTCTTTGCAATATTAGTATATTATATTTATATGCACCAAGGATGCCAACAGTTGGTACAAATTTTTAAATTTATTTAAATGAAAAATAAAAATTCTTAATTTAAAAGTCATGAAGCTAGAAATTAAATGACGAAAATAATTAACCGGTCATCGATGGTATAGGTGGCCGTAATAAAGTAAATTGCGTAAGCAATTCAATTTTAAAGCAAGAGGTCGGAACAAATGAACAGCCCTGAGCTCTAACAGACAGATAAATATGTTATGTTTGTTTTACGAGCTAATATAAAACTACGAAACTGCGACCATCTTTAGTATTAATTGTATCCGATCGCTTTTTTACATTTTATTTTACTTTAGTATTGAACTAATGTGGTCGAGAAAATTCTAACTTTTAAATTATGCCCTACTTAGATAATTTTAGTCACAAGTTCATTTTGGATTTATAATTTGCCTATATAATAAACTGAAAACAAAATTGCCAATGTATAAAACACAATCGATAATACAAAGAAATAAAAACTAAAAAGTAATTTGTCCCCTCACAAACAGAATAACGCCGGCGGTCGCATGAAAGTTTTATTTGAAGAAGTCCGCTCCGTTCATTACGCAGCTGATAGATTTATTAAGTTTCATCTTTTAAAATCATTTCAATTTCCGTTTTATCAATAATTTTAATGGAGTTTATTAATTGGAACGCTGCTCTCAATTTACTTTGGATTTATTTGACACATCATAATTGAATATTGTTAATTTTACATTTCATGTATTTTCTTTTATTAATTTTAATAATGTGATGATACAAAATTACGATAATTTCTTTTGAAATTACAAGTTTGAATAACTGCAAAAGCAAGTGACATAAAATCTAGGACTTTCTCTTAAGAACATCACTAATACAGTTAGAAATAATGTGTACCCACAACATGATTCGCAGATTTGTTAGAGCAACTTTAAAAGAATTTCCTTCCTTCATCAATGACTTGGCAAGTTTCTCCAAACTTTGAAGTTATCTATCATAAATAATGCGGTTTAGATAGAAATTCAAGTTTTATAAAGAAATGTTTCTGACATATGACCTTTAAGGAACAATTATTGTCAACACAATGTTGAAGCAAAATCCTCCGCACGAGCCGGTCGGGTGATTTATTAAACACCTGCTTAAACCTGGCAGCAATTGTGCGGGACTGCAATTATTATTAATTCGCAGGCGTTAGTGCCGACATTTATAGTCGCACAGCAGCACGTTTGTAAATGGAACGGGCGTTAAGCTTCATTACTCGTGGAGATATTGAATAGATTGGATGTGTGATGGTATATCCAAATACACTTCACAACTTCTGCCTTTCTCAGGTTAAATTGAAAATGTATGTACATCTAACACATGATTGATTAATCACAGTTAACCATTTCGCCTCAACCTATGATCGTCCACTGCTGGACTTAGACCTCCCCATTGATCGCATCGTTGGGGGAGAAATGTGCCATAATCGCCACGCTTGACAGGCGGGTTGACCATCGCAGTATGTTCCACCGTACTAAGGAAAGGACGCAGCTGCCCATCCTCCGGTGATCTATACATCCAGACTCAACACAAACAGACTTGTCCAAAAGACAAATGTTTTCATTTCAATGTCCTGAGCTTTTTCTTTAGTCGCCTTTAACATCTCGGAAGAAGAGAGAGCGATACTTTAAATGTTAACTGTGCTGCAAATACTTTTTCTATAAAGTATTTTTAAAGTTTTAACTTTACCATCGACTTTTTCTACATTGTCGCTTGTCAGTATTCGTTTGAGGCATAGCTTACAGCGAGTAAAGTGTCCACCACCTTATAAATTTTACGAGTTTCACATCGACTAACTTTTACGAGCTTGCATAAATCGCATACCTCAAAACTGAACCGTATCCAATTGTGTTAAAGTGCAATATCATGTTTAGATTCCATTTACGAAGGTAGAATTGAAACGCTAGAGGGAAACGAGCGTTCTACATTCGTTATTTTGCTGTAAACGAAAATAGAGCAAAATAGCTTCGCAAAATGCTTACGCTTGAAATAGCAGTCGTAAATATTATAATTCTACAATAATGTCTCGAAACGGAATAAAAAGCCAGACGGAATAAAAAACACAATGATACGTCTTATCTTCAGCGATTTTTCTCATATTTTGAATAGAGAAAGATAAGATCGAGTGGTGAATTAAATACATAAAACAATAGGACTTTTTGTTATCAATGTTAACAGTAAATCTAACTTCCTGAATTGCGTTTTCGTGTTTATGGTTCAATCAGCGAGTGATTTAAACTAATTTGAGTTTCCGTTGGACGTTTTGTACCATTTAAAAATCAAACTCTATTTGTCGTTTTTTTATAAACGCTTCGAAATTTTGCTGATCTGTTTCAGTCGAATCTAAACTGATTATTACTAATCGAATAATCCGATTTGGCCGAGGAATGTCATCCTTACAAAATGTCTTGGCTGATGAGTAAGGTTTTCAGGTTATTTACCCTTCGCATCACTTTTTCTTTATTTACACTTTTCTATTATCCTTTTACTTGCTACAAAGACTGTTGAAGTGTTGCATTATCTAATTAAAGATAAATTTGTATTTGATTTCTAAAGATGTCACGTCAAATTTCTGACCTAATTCAGGGTTTTTGAATGCACTATTATAAGTTTGCAAACTCAAAACGTGTCTAAATTACACACAATTGAATCAAATTGTTGGAATAAACGATATAAAAGAATAATTTCATAAAAAAAGAGCGACACCATTTCCAGAAGCTCGAAGCTATAAAAGCCGGATAATATTCGCGAGTGAAAATTCTTCATTGTCCGCACTTCAGCCGGTTATCAGCGGCTTACGGCCTTCACGGCTGGGTAACCGGGTCGCTCGGTTGTCCAATTTGTATGAAATGCCCATTCTACGCGGCTATAATATTATTTGAGCGGTATTTGATATTTCTATTCTATTACCAAAACTCGCTAACGGATGTTTGAGCTTTTCTTTCCTTCGACTTTATGATTTTGACTTATTATTATGTATCAAACTAAAATTTATTTCGTGGAATACAAGTTACTGTTACTTAAATTATTGTCATTTGTAATATTTAAAGATGATGCTGCGGACGCTTTAGGAGAGCATACGTTTATAAAATGTATGTTGACAAGACGGGTGATAAATTGTGAATTTGTGTGTTTAGCTGTGTGTTGTGTTGTTTTCTAATATAATTTTTTTTCATATATATACTTACTGTAAACAGTATTATAAGGCACATGTAACATCGAATTGGAACTGTTCTGTAATGGTGTTTTACTGTAGCTGAATAAATAAATAAATAAATTAGAGTGATGTTAAAAAAACCCTTAAATGAAAAGCATATTTGAATATTTACTGTTTGTTAGATAATGGAAGAAATGAAGAGCGCGTAGTAATTAATGACGCGACGTGCTGCTATGGCGCAGCTCCGCGCAATACGAAACAAATACTACATACATACATATATGTAACGGCTAGATGACATTTTCGCGATACGTCAAATCGCGTTGTGTCGCATTTTTGCTAACGTACAAGAACACTTCAATTGCAAGCACTGATATTCAGTTAAATACAAAAGTATGGACAAAGATGCCACAGTGAAGTAAGTAAAATTTATTTGAGTACTTAGAATATAAAGTGATAATTCTCTTAGGTTCTAAATAAGGGTCTTGACGTAGTATCAATGTTTAAGCCCGTACTTAGCCTGAGATATTAAGTCTGGAGCGTCATGGCGTCCAATATCTGGGGCACTTCATGAAAGAGAATTGCTTTAAGCATAAAATGCTATGTTTACAGTGCTAATGAAAATCTTAATTAAATTTCTTGTTTGAAGACACTTTTGTCACAAAAAGTAACTTTGTTATTTAGTAGTCGTAGTTCTGTTGTCATTTTTATTATGTACCTTATATTTAAATGAAAAAAAAATCAATAAACGCGACTGTATTTGTATGACACTATGGGACAAAATACGATTCGAATACCTTGCTCTTTAATACCGGCCCAGCCGTTTACGCTTTAGTTCACAGTGGAACGAACAAACATATATACGTATAAATATATACTCCCGCGAAAAACATTATCTTTCTGTCAATCGGGATAAAACAATACGCCCTATCTAGAGTTAAACAATTTTTTTGAGAGTCTATTGAATGTTGGCAGATCATGCCTTGAGTCATATTACAATACATTAGAATAAATTACAAGGATATCGTAAAGCACCTTTTCATGTATCGGTTTAGAGCAACGTTTTAAAAAGCAAAGATTGCATTCCAAGTTATTTAACTGTGTGCAACTTTAATTTACCAGTTATTTAAAACGATCTTACATTTCATTCTGTTTATTTATTAGCATCGTAATTTCTATAAAGCAACTCATAAAATGTATGATAAGGCTTAATAATGTTGCGTGTGCAGAATTACATTGAACCTCCGTCCCCCAATTCCAAATGTCACGCGGATTCGGCTTTATTGAGACCTTATGAATACAAAACAGGTGATTGTTTGCTTACAGATTAGTTACACTGTCAGAAATATAGATCGATACACTATTTACTACAACAGATTTTTTAGATTTATTTAGATCAACTTCCTATCTTTTATTTTAAAATCAATTTAGTTAGCGACTTTTTATTAGATACATACATGATTCATTAAATAGTTCGTTATTACCTAATGTGTTCATTATTATTTCTTTTGATCTCGCATAGTACAAATTAAAGTAGAAGTAATATCAAATATGGTAAGACCAAAACCTGCTACCATTAAAAACTCTTAGACATCTGTCTGGACTCTTGGCGACGTATGTCTAAAATGTGTATATATCACTAGACGAAGCAATTTTAACTCTAGAATTCGAGATAAAATAGACGAGGACAAATAAGTGGGAAACGTAAATAGGGTTCTTTTAAAGCAGTCTTAATATATAACACATTATTAAGTGATCAAGGCGTACGGCAGAAGTGCGGTGACTCGACTTAAACAAGGCATAGACATCGAATGGTTTATTTAAATTCTAACATTGGTCTTTAACTACATGTTATATTATTAAATATATTCATAAAGTGGTACCCTTTTTAGCAACGTAGGCTATTAAATGAAACATTTAAATACTGCGAAAGAATATCGAATATTCGAAAATAAAGATTTTCGAAAACTGTAGCCGACTGATAATATGATTACGTAACGAGCGTTAATTCGTCAACTCAAAGTCGTGAGGCAACAATCAAAACATTGATGTAGAACCATTTCATCGGGTCATAACCCCTCCCCCTGGCAACCCCCTATCCCCACCCTCGCCTCTAGCTAGCGACGGCGGGAGCTAGACTATTCCGCTGAATAGCAATAACGAGAATTTCTCCATTCGATTGAAAATCGATTTGCGTGTGCATCGATGTGAGCATAAATTTTGGTTCAAACTGTAACAGTATTAGACGATTTGATTGCTTTAATAATTAAAGTTTATCAACGTTAATGATACTTGAGACAGACATAAAATCTGTCCTATATTAAATTAATCTATATTAAATTATAATCGCTAGGTAGCGGTAGAACGTAAACGTCTAAATTTATTTTCGATAAATATTTAATTAAATTGTTCCAACACTAAAGAACTTCAACCAAAATAATAGCCACCTTTTCATGATTTTAAGCAGTGGTCATAAACGGTGGGGTTGTGGTCAAAAATTGTTTTTTCTGTCTTTCTAGTAAAAATAAAATCTCAAAAAGTAGAAGCTCTTAAATCATTTTATCCATTATATTCATCAAGTTTCCACCATCTGTAAGCTCAATGAAAAGTGCACAGTCAATCGAATAGATTTAATCTCTTACACTCTCAAAGCTTTCCTCGAAGCCTTAAGTTAATCCCGAGAGTTTGCAATCAAGTGGGGGGAAGCTGAGCATTGAGAAGTGGGGGGAATTTGAGTAGAGTGAGGGTGGGGAGGAAGGCGCACTCACAATTAAATTTATTCAACGAGCTTGGATAATTCTAGAAGCGCTTGTGGCAAAAAGTATCCTATTGCTCGATGTTTATTACTTTGTCAGGGCAAGAAGATTAAAGAGACGTTTATAATAAATAGACTGATGTATTACTGTACCGTATGAACAGCTTCGTATTCCATAGAGTTTTACCAAATATTTGTAATATGTTTAAATATAAACAAATGTTTATATTTTAATTGTTTACGCAATAAATCTAAACATAATTTAGCGTATACAAAATTATATGTATTAAAAAAGATTTCATTATTAACAGACCATAGACACAATGTACAGATTTTAATGACTATACTTATGCTTTTAAAATCACAATACTTTAGAACCGAAATCCAAGGAACGGGGGAAAAAATTATTCAGATAAAAGGTCTCTTTGGTTGCTCACTGAGGCGGAAAAATTCGATATTGAAAGACATGTCTAAGAAACATTTTTATTCCCCATTTTAAACATTTTCCTTAAAGAGCTTACTAGAAAAAAATATTTCATACATAAGAAATAATGTTATTTTCTTATTTTACCGATCTTATTACTGATAGACTTTTCAGCTGTGGTGGTCTATGGTTTGAATTACAGTTAAAGTAAAATTTGTGAGATATTCAGAAACCTATTGCTTTTATTTTTTGGGTGTGTTGATGGTTTATATCTGACAATAAGCACTTCAACTGTTATAAAGGTCATCTTATAATTTTCTGTATCACAGTATTTTTAGCCAACAAAAGATACCTCCCGCAAGAGAGACCAGTGAGCTGCTCAATGGTGCAAGGTTTTGGGCTGTTCATGGGAAGATATATGTCCAGCAGAGGACGTCTTTTACGACGACTCTTAATGACGATCTCTTTATAGAGTGGCTGTATGTTGCCCTCGGCTGCACACGCAAGAAGCTTATTTCTTTACAATTTGATTTTTTTTTATAATTTGATTCCGCGTGCAATAATTTCGAACATAGATAACGTGTCCAAAAGTTATTTCAAATTGTTTTTAATGTTGACATTATTACAATGGCTTAATTTTTATCTCACACAAATGAATTATTCTTAACCATCTACGGACGATTTCGTCTCGATTTCGAAGAAACTAAGCTAAGCTCTTAGCGATAAGTTCAGTAACTTTCACATGGCAAAGTAATTAATTTCTATTTTGTATACCTTTAGTAAAGTTAAACAATTTGAGTCACATTTTATAATTAAAAATGAATCTTTTAGCAGAATCCATTATCCGGGCTAAATGAAATGGCTATCTCCCGTGCTAACGGTCAACAGAGCGGCGAGTGCGCTACGTTTTCCATTACAGATTGATTGCGTTCCCATTTTGCTTACAAAGCTTTTGGCGGGTTCGTTCTAGCTCACTCGATACGCTGAACTGATATTGTTTAAAGTATATCTCCGACAATGTTGAAAGCGTATATTTTACCCTTTTTAACCGATTTCAAAAAAGAAGGCGGTTTCCAATTTCCTTGTATTTTTTATATTTGTTACCTCATAACTTAAATTTTTAAAACCAATTTTTTTTTGCTGGGTAGGGATAAGACTTAAGCCCTCTTTGGGCTTAATTAATGGTATTATAATAAGATGTACCGTAGCTAATAAGTAAATGACTTAAAACAAACCATAAATGTGATTATTTTAAATTTTATTTCTCGGTTCTGCTAATAATCGTTTAATTGATTATTATCATTATAACAAGTAATTTTACAAAGTTATAATTGATTTTAATGCGATACTAGCATTTTAATTCGTAACACCAATGGCCTAATGGACACGGACTGCGAAAAAAACATGTTGTAACGAAGGTGTGTGAATGTGGAATTAGTAAGATTTGCGCCAGAATGGTATGCAATAGTATATATGCAATAACTGTCTGTCGTTTTAGATTATAGGCGTGATTGCTTTATTTTAAACTAGCTTTTCGTTTCTAGCTTGTGAAGAACTAATAGAGTAACCTATTCCACGACATAGTTTGGAAGAGTTTTGTGAACCATAAATCAACATGCTGAAACTTCTCGCGTTTATCAAAGTCTTACAGACAGATGTTGGCAGCAGATAAAGACTCTACTAATCTTTAGCTCTACTAACTTTTTAACCATTTATCATAATAGTATTAAAAATAAAGCTTAATTATTTTAAGTAACAGCAGCAATTATTAATTAATTTATTGTATTTAAAACTACATTGCTACAATTTCGTAGATTCGGATAATATATTACTAATCGTTATATCCAAATATTGATTATCAAAAATGATTAGGTTGTATTAATGTAAAGTGTAATCAAAATTTGTTAAGTTCTTTTGTGTAACAAATATCCATCCACCAATACATTCATTTATTATCGCATATTTATATTAGTATAGTATGTACCATAAAATAATAAAAGCACTTTAATACTGGTGAATCATAATAGAAGCATTAATTTCATTCAAAGCCTCGACCTTATCTCCTAGCAGAGCATTTCAACAGTTATACCTCCATTGAAAAGCCTTATTCATTCATCATACAATCCGCATGCAGCCTATCTCAACGAACGCAAGCTTTTGTGTCTTATTCTACAGCCTTCATATTGACAGCTAACTTCATAGGAAAATCTTATTTCCTTCCGCATAGACGTTTCCACTTTAAACCGGATTTTTCTGCGATTTTCAATTTTAACATACTGTATGCCACGTCGCTTACAGATTGAAATTTATTATCAACTTTGATGCGAAAATGTATATTAGAAATATATTTGAGTTTTCTATTTTCGAATTAGTTTCTAGATATTACTTTATGTAGATTTTAGATAAGTTTTCTTTCGAAATGAGAATAGAGACTAAAAACGTTAGCTACAAAAGTGAGTGGCAGTGTTGACGGGGACGTCGTAGATCAATTTACATCGACTATAATGGTGACAAACTAAACAAAGACTTTGAACTCTCAAAGTCTTAGTACCCATGATAGACTAGCATGAGTAGATTAGGGATGTTAAAGAAACGAAAGCGGTGTGTCAGGACTGTAACAAATGGAAACCTGTATTTTATGCTTACCACAATGATTATTTTTTCTTTTATTTATTTGTGAGTGGAGTACTCCACTCCACCGTTCAGTGGTGGCATTGTTAGTCTTTCGTCCTAATTTCCTTAGCAATTTCTACTTAAAAATTATCCTCCTATATTACTCGTAACGTAACGTAACCTAACTTCTAACTACACGACATCAAATTGTGTCATGATTCGTATATTACACATTTTAGTATACTCTCGTCCTTTGACCTGGTTCTATTAAAATTTAAAGAAATATAAAATGGAATTGGGTCATGTAAACAACTTTGTCTTTGTCTAGCCGCATCATGATCTGAATACGAGTACCAAGCCGCTTCGTCAGTTTCCGTTCGCAGCTACGTTTAGTTGAATCTATTAAAACAAATCCCATTTAAGTGCATAATATAGTGTTAGCGAAAGATCTAAGAGCAAATGGTGGAGCGAGTCAGTGCGTTCTAAATCGGTCGGGAGGGCAACGCTCGCGTCGCAAATATCAGAGTCATTGACCACGCTGCCGCTATCCCGGACGCCGCGACGTTCTATAACAAGTCATAGAGACCCTTTTTACCCTATTTACGTCGATGCCGAATTTGGTATTGTTTTGACGCTCGAGTTAAGAAACTATCGTTTTATTCACTTGTTGCGTAATTACGTTATTCTATTAGTTATTTGAAACAAGTTGGTATTGGCCATTACAGTAATATTTATAAGGGGAAATAAAAAATTGATTGAATTGAAAGACAGTTTCAATTCAAACAAATTTGAAATATTATTATTAGAGATATTGATTGCGTGTGATTTTTACCGCTAATACAAAATTTATTTTTCATTTACATGTTTGGTGAACAAAATCCTTGGCTATTAGATTATAAATTTGTTTCACTTTGCTTTCATATTTTCATCAAATGATTCAGTCTATTTTTTTATTTATTTATTTTAAAACTTTGTACACAGTATACAAAAAAAAAGTAGGAAATACAATATAAAGATTATTATAAG